>MQRK01159545.1:0-32394 GCA_001938485.1 Girardia tigrina | reverse complement strand
CAGGAATAATGAAGCTACCGGAAAGGTGGAAGAAAGTGATTGAAAATAATGGGCAGTATATCGTGTAAAAATATTTGTGCATCCATGTCATTTTTTGATAATAAATATTTTAGTAAAAAACGCAATGACTTTTTGGCCAACCCAATATGTCATTTTGAATATTTGAAGTTGGATTTTAAATAATAAAATAATTATTAAAGATTTAGTGTTTTGCGAGTAATAAAATCAAAAAAAGAAATCTCTAAAATTGGGAGACTCAAATTATTGTGATTTCGATTCGTGGCCTTATCTGATTGGCTGAGAATTTTTTTCGATCGAAATTTTATGAACTGTTTGTTTCATTCGAATTAATATTTATTGTTTAAAAACGATTCAATAAATTATTTTTGGCGCAATTCTTTGTCTTTTTGAATTTGATTTTATTTTCCATTGAAAAAGTAATCACCGATGCAAAAAATCGTGCGATTGTGATTTTTTTTATAAATTGAATCACTCGGAATCAATATTCTCATTTGTTATAACCAATTTGAAAACACTGATCTTTCTCAATTTGCTCAAATTGTAGGTGTTCGTGTAAGAGTTGGTAACGTTCCCGATCTATGTGTTGCTAATGACAAATCTGAGAATGAGATCGCCGTTAGCGCCGTTCCCATCACTTCCAATGATATGTCGGGGCCGTGGAGGAACGTGAGGTTGATCAATCAATTGGCGATTTGGAGAAGCACGGTCGCTTTGTGGCCTGAGAAAGACGCGTTCGGCACACCGGAGGTTTTCGGCGCTGAATACGAGACGCAGTCTGAGGCTTCTCTGATATTCACGAATGATGAACTGTTACCGAAAGTTGTTCCTGTCGTCAGACGGTATCCGCAAGGCAAGACTATCATCTTCGTAGGAGGGAAAATGTTTCGCGGTCGTGGTGAGAAGGTGATGAAAGAATTGAATCAGAAAATCAAGAGTAAATTAAAATTAAATTTTTTCCCCGACCCCACGTCTGCCCCACGACTATAGAGTACTGCAGCGACACTGCGCACGCTCTCATATAATTTAGTACTGTAAATGAATCAAGAGCCTTAAATTTTTAAAAAGCCCATCAGTTTCTTTTCAAATAACTACAAAATTAAATTATTATTGTTCAAATTATGATGCATTGTTTCAAAGATACATTGTTTCTTTTGTTTCAAAGGATGAGTTTTCTGTTTTACAGAAGTGCTACGAGTGGCAGTTTTGTGAATCATTGATAAGACACTGCAACCCATTAATTAAAATTCAATATGGACAAATTAAAGCCATCTCAATTTTTGAATTCTTTAATTGAATAGAAATTATCAATATTAACTAATAATATTTTATTTAATAAAAATTTAATTTTTCATTTATTTATTTTTGCTAAAGATGGCGTAAAAACATTATAACATATCCCATCATATTTTTAAAAATATTTTACTTAAATTATCAAAAAAATATATTTATTTACGAAAAACTTTAAAATGTTTTTACTATATTTTATTTTACGTTATATAATTGAATGTCATCTTTTTTTAATCATAATGATGATTCTGAAACAAAATGTATTAATTAATTATTTGAGTAAAATATTAAGAGGATTAAAATGTAATTAACTAACCTGAAACCACAACCTAAAATTTTGTGACATCAAGCGAATTATTATAATTACAAATTTTGCATCAACGTTTTTATCTTTAGGATTACATCGAAAAATAATAAATATCAAACGAAAATAAATCCTTAAAAGTAGTCTTGATCAAGAATCCCAACAAAATAGATTCGACTAAATGTTTTTACTTCTGAACATTTTTATAATAAGATTTTAATTAATAAGATTAATCTTTTACCTTACATTTAATTCTCAAACCCTTTTGTTGTAGAAGTTTATTTCTCAAAGAACTTTAGATTTCTTAATAAACACTATCTTCTTCTAAACTTAATTATTTTGTAAATTATGAGAAAGGAAATTAATTGAGATTTGAACAATTCAATAATTAAAATACTGAGTATGAAATTTTACTAAAAAAGAATATCAAATTCAGATAAAAATTTAATATTTTAAAATGTTATTGATAATTAAAACTTTAAAATTAAGCATCAAATAAAATATTTTTAAAAACAAAATCTGAATTTTTGTAAGATATATAAGTATATTTTAAAATATTTAAAAGACGATGATAGGTTATTTTTAAAAGATCAATAAACGATCATCAATTTTTTTTGCGATAAATTTCGACGGATCAACCGTCATCATCCGGCGAAACTGGATCAATACTGATAAACTGATTGTGAGGAATATTTTGAATGTTTGATGTTTTGTATTTGAATGTGTATGTTGATTTGGAATTGTGTCTCTCCTACCCAGATGGCTGATTAATATTTGAATTATTATTATCTGAAAATATGCAATGTTTAAATTTATTTCTAATTTAAAATAATTTTATTAATTTTATTTACAAATTTTAATAAATAATTGAATTAATATTTTTAAATAATTAATAATCATTTTAATTTTTATCTAATAAATTTTGGGTAAATATTTTAACATAATTATTTATTTCTCCATTTACTCAAAGTGTAGAGACATTAATTAATAGACTGATGCAAACTTACAAAAGCTTTAACCAAGATTGTCTTGAGGACAAACAAACTTGTTGTGATAATAAAAATGGTAAAAGTCATATTAGTGTTCTTAATACTGATCTTTATATATCAAAAGGTTGTTTTGACAAATGCAATGTTTTTTGATCCTGTCACACGGCTTCAGATGCAAGAGTGCGAGC
The DNA here is from genome assembly GCA_001938485.1 of Girardia tigrina. NCBI lineage: Eukaryota > Metazoa > Platyhelminthes > Tricladida > Dugesiidae > Girardia > Girardia tigrina. The sequence continues at coordinate 29,605 of MQRK01159545.1, read as the reverse complement.
TTTCAATGCATTGGGACGCTTCGGCTTCTCTCTGAGAAATGACCAGTCATGTTCCTTCGTTCTGTGATTCTTTTTGGCTGTATAAACACACTTAGTGTAACGAGGAAATGGGCAATGAAACACTTCCTTATATGTTATATTATCAAGCCGAAAATTCAGCACCACACTAGGGATTACTCTTGGACAGTCCTCATCAGTTATACCGATAGACACTGGTATATCATGTTCTGCGTTCAAGTTCAAAGGTCCAGTACTTTTTTTCTCTTTCTGCTCTTTGTACTACTTGGATGTTCGAAGTACCATTACTTTGGATTCGATGACCAAGAAATAAATGCCGCTGCGGCCATCTATTAGTTTAATAAGTTTTGTGGCAGTTCATCATGGGACATTTGAATGAAAGACCATGTCTCAGTGTCGTCGGAAATGGGGCCAGATGCACATTCTCAATGTGTCTTGGACGAGCTTCCGAAGATTTATTACTATGGGGGAGGAGCTCTCGGATAGAGATTTTTCATTGGAAGAGGACAATTCTTCGGAGGAGGAGGTATAAACTATAAATAAAAAAGGAGAGTCGTGTGGATAAAGAAGTGTTCACCGAAAGTTAGAGGCACTGGGAGAGACTGAAAAACCACAGTAGCTTGAATTTAAAAATAGACTGAGTACGAAATGTTATTGATAAAAAAGTAGGTTACTTTAGAATTAAAATCTTACAAATAAGTAAAATTACGAAAATTTTCTGAAAAACCAATTAATTTCCCGACACTCAGATTGCCCCGAGAATCGGACGGAGGTAACAGGGTTGCGCAGGGAAACTTTCTCATTGTGCTAGGCCCGTTTTAATTTGATTTGACGTTGATTAATTATCCGCAGCTGAAACCAATGCACCGTTGAATCTTTCAACGATTCATGAATTAAAATTTTCCGATTATCATTCGACCTGATATTCGGCGCAAATAATCCGATAATTATAAAACAAGTGATCGATGCCATCTCAATAAACTCAAAAAAAAATAACGAAAAAAATGAGAAAAGGCAATTTCAATCGATTATTTATTTATCTTTTTCAAATTCCAAAATTTAAAATCATCTCAAACATTTAAACAGATTCTTTTACTCAACACTACTTTAATTTTTGTTGATAATTGTTTTTTTTTTACATTTTAACAATTTTCTCCGATCTTTTGTAAAAAAACCATTAAAATTATTTCCAAATAAAATTTTACAAATTTCATAGTAAAAGACATAAACACAAAAAAACAATTAGAATATCACATAAAAGTTTTGTTTCTTAGTTTTTTTTCAAGGCGAAATGGGAAAAGAAAGCGCGGATTATATTGCAATATTCATATATACATATAGATATAATTAATGATATTAACAATATAATAACGATAATTGAATCCCGAACACCAATTATCCAAAATCTAGATTAATAGATCATTAAATTTAATGTTAAAAAGCAATCTTAATTTTCAAAAGAAAAATAAATTTTTATTAAAAATTGAACTTGTTAATTTTTTAGTGATTGCAATTTTATGAAAGAAAATAGATAAAAAAATTTGTTCATACGTATGAGATATGGTCAAATTTTGAAAAAAAAGTTTATATGTAATATTTGTATATTTCTTAACAGATGGAATAAATTTTGGTATTTTTATATCTGTTACATATTAAAATCAAATATGTGACATATGCCACATTAAATATTAATCTCTTCCACAATTCTGTGAGATAAATTCACACAAGAATTATTAACCGAAAATTTTATCCTAGGAAAGATATAAAAAGTAAACTATAAAATAAGAATAATTTTTCGAAACCCGTAACAAAAAAATTAATAATTAAAATTATATTTGTTTACTCTTTATTATAATTGTTCTTTTTATACACTTTTATATAAGCTTCATCTGTCTGTTTGTCCGGTGAAAATCTTTTAATTGATTTTCCAACCACTTCCCAATGCTCAATTAAGCTTAAATTTTGCATACTTGCTCATTTCTGATGACAATATATGAATCAATTAACAGATCTTTTAGTGCACTTATAAAAGTTTGTTTTTTTTCTAAATCTGAAATATCTGCATTACGCTCAAAATTTGCTGTGATCAAATTTTTTTCTTGCTTTTGCATGGCTTAATTTTTTAATCAATGCATAATAACTCCGGTTAATATGAAATTACAAGTCAAAATAAGCAGCGTCTGCGGAACAGCTATATATAATTATATATAATTACAAGTTATTAACCTTAACCTAGCTCGTTGTATAAAGTACCAAGCGTCGAAGGTGATCAAAACATTGATGATAGTTTGTTGAGATTTTGTTTGGCGGTAATTTGACGAAAGATGTCTATTTAACGCTTATCTTGAAGTAAGAGACGTTTGTGAGCTTGGTTGATGTGGTTAAAGAGAATGGAAGACATTGATTTTTCGTTGGTAATGTTGATGAAGGCGGAAGAATCTAGATCGATAGAGATATTGACTCTTCTTGAATCGGACATCCAATCAAAGTTTATTGATAACCTGAGTTCTCTTTTAAGGGTGCATTTGGCTATTTTAAATTTAGACCATTGACATGAGTCTTTTTGGTATGATTTAGTAAAGTTGATATTAAAATCTTGGAAAATAACGGGAATGTCTGTAGAATTGTAAAAAGTCTTAAGATCGTTAAGAATTGATTGTTTTAATTGATGATCTTTGGAATTAGCTAATCGGTAGATGTAAATGATTGACTGGAAAACATATTCGTCTAAGGAATTGTGGTGTAAAAGAAGTGATCGCTGATAGTTGGAGGAAGCTTCATAAATTTCTGATCTTCAAACCTAATTTTTGTGTCAAAAGCTGAACTTTGGTCTTTGTTGTTAGTGAAATGATTGTAGGCAATTCTGTTGTGTCGAAAGTGAAAAGATAGAGTAGAATGTAAAAACAATTTATAAGCTGTGAACTTCTGACTCGGGTATACATCAGACTTTTCGACTTTCTTGAGATTTGAGAGATTTGTTTGGAACATTTTCTGAGGATTGATGTATTTATCCTGAGAAATTGGTGCTCCTAAAAAGTGAATCGGTTTTTTGGTTGTAACAAAAGGAATTGTAATATTTTTAACATTCAAAGGTGTAAGTCTTTTAGTGTTTACTGCATGAACAGTGAGAATAGCACACTTTTTCGGTTGAAAGATCAGATCTTATTGTTCAGAAATTTGAACAGTAGAGTTGATCATTCTTTGAAGGTCATTTTTTGTCATTGGTTTTTAGGACAATATCGTCGGTATAAGCGATGGTACGGAAATAGTGTTTCCAAGTGAAGGACCCTAATCCTGGAAGTTGATTTCAATGTTGTTGATTAGGCCGTTGATGTAAAGGCAGAAAAGAATTGATGAAAGAGGGTAATCTTGTTGGACACCTTTGTTGATTTTCATGGTGGAAATTCTATATGATAAGCCATTGTAGGATAAAATTAGTCAAGAATAGTGTAAATAAAGTGTCGTCTACATTTTTAATATTGTTTCAACTTCTATTTTAATTTATTAAGATAACTTTTTATAATTTGATTATTTTAATTACTTTTCTTCATAAAAATTGTTATAATCATATTATTTCAATTAACAAGATGGAAATTTATTATGGAGAAATATTGATTAAACATTTTATAATTACTTGTTAAATATTTTAGTAATTGAATTGTCTTCATAAAATTTAATATTAGATAATAAAAAAATTAATTTTTTATCTATACTTAGAAATTGGAGAATAAAATATGTTTAATCATTAAATAGTGATAAATTATTCATAATTATAAAAATTATTCAACAATATTCTAGAATCCATTTCATGTTAATCTCTATAACTTCACGAAAAAAATGCCTTAAGGGTTTTATCTTATTATATGGAAATATATTGTTTTATAATAATTGTATTCGAAATATATTATTTTATATTAGTATTATACAATAAATTATAATATAAGGAGTTAGTCAATTTTCAATTGGCTAATTAAAATTAATATTATCTAAAACCTTTATAAAAGTATAATTTTTAAATTACAAATTTCGTAAAAGAATCTTTAAATTAAATTTTTAAATAAATTTTCGTAATAAAATTAAAATGAATAAGGATTTTATTAAAAATAATAAATTTTGAGTTTTGAAAAAAAAATTAATATTTAAAATAATTGAAAATAAAATATTTTGATGATTTGGGAAATAATTTTATAATATTTTAAAACTAAATATTATTTTAGAATAAATAATAATTAAATGACAATGTTTACATATCTATTTCAGTACTTTTTATTATTTATTTATCTTTTATTTATTCATCATAACATTATTTTTTATGGATTATATTATAACATTAAAGTATTATTATTAGTATTTTTATTAGTATTATTAGTATTTGTATATTATATTATTAATTTAAATCAAAATAATCAATATAGTTATAGGATATTAATTTTAAAAAATAATGCTGTATGCAAACATTTCCCACAAGAAATCATTCGGATTTATTTGTGTCATTTTATCACTTTTTCCATTTATTTCAGTGTCCAATAGATGTTCCAAAACTAATCTAAACAATCATTCAAGTTCAAATTCCAATCATATAATTAACTTTCTCTTCCAAAAAATCAATTATACTCTTAATTTTTGGACGAATCGTCTCCAATGGACTTTTTTCCGATATTAAAATCAAATTCCGAAAACATTTAATTATCCTCTACATTACAAACAAATTGTAACTACTTGATAATTGCTCTAACACCTAAGTTGAAGAATTCTCATCCATTCATTCGATTGTTCATTTAAAGTAACCTAATTCTTTTAGTTTGTTGTTCCACCTCTCACTTGTTCATTGTGATATTGTAAAATCTTTTTTTTGCTTCTTCTGTTCTTTGTTATTATGTTAAATACACTTTTATTATATTAATCTAATTCTAAATACTATATTAAAAGTTAGTTTTCAGACCATAATTAATTCTTTATCTGAAAACTCACTTTTAAAATGATACAATAAATAAAATTATAACCACTCAATAGATTTAATTACTGAACAAACGTTTATATCTCAAAAAAATATTTTATTAGAGAAAACCAATTTTCAACTGAGTTCAAGTTCAAACAAACAATTAATATTAGTTTTTGTTTTAAAATAAAAATAAAAATAATTTAAAAGCCGACTCAAAAAAAATAATTATATATTTATATTGATCACTCAACTGGATCATAGTTGTATGAGCATTAATTTTATTTGCTTTGACTATTTTTCATGGTCGAAAAACTCATAAATTTTACGAGTAAATAAATAAGAAACAGAGAACGAGAAAGTTACTGCAAATGGAAAAAACCTTTCGTCTCTAGAAACCATTAAAGATTGTTGATATGCTATTAAAAATTATTTTTTAAATGAAAATTTATTATTTTTATCATTATCAAGAAACTTTATAAAATCAACACTTAAGAAAAATAAGAATTCTGAGGTTTATAAAAATTTTAATTTTTTTTAAATTTAAATTTTCATTGAAAAATTCAAAAATGATGGCAAATCAGTAAAATTAAAATTAGGATATCATATTTTAAATTTGAATTCTGTAATTAATTCTGGAGATTACCCAGTGCCATAATCAGACATAGCAAAGTTATGATCATGCCATTCATAATGCCAACAGACTCTATTTGAAAATGTTTAACAGAGAAATGTTATTAAAAACTGAACGCCATTTTTCACAATTTATTTTCGTAATTAATTTCGGCGGATTACCCGCCATCTCCAGACTAAATTAACACTGGCTTTTTGCAGCTTATATATGAGAAAGGTGATTATGTAATCATTCATGTAATAAAGGCTCTGTTTGAAAATGTTTAACAGAGAAGTTGAGTGTGAAGCTTGAATATTAATTTTTCGATCCATGGATCTTATTAATAAGGCCTCACACCTTACTCTCTCCCAGTAATTTTTAAATCGAGAACACAGAATTTTAAAATCATTTTCTATCGATTACACAGAATTTTAAAATCATTTTCTTAAAATCATATTCAAGCTTCACACTCAACTTCTCTGTTAAACATTTTCAAATAGAGCCTTTATTACATGATTGATTGCATAATCACCTTTCTCATGTATAAGCTGCAAAAAGTCAGTGTTAATTTAGTCTGAAGATGGCGGGTAATCCGCCAAAATTAATTACGAAAATAAATTGTGAAAAATGGCGTTCACTTTTTAATAATGAATATCAATTGCCATTATTTTTTACATTCCGTAGAGAAATGTTATATTAATTTTTGGATCAATTACATAGTGCCTTTAATACGTACTCGGCCTGACAATGAAAACGAATTCCAAAAAGGGTCATTTTTATGACATAACAATTTTAACGTATTGTAGGTATCATTTTTCTACATAATGTAAATCTCATTCCACTCACTTCCGCCAACGAATAATCAACTCAACAAAGGCCTTTTTTGAAAAATTCTGGTAGAAATGTGGAGAAATCTTCCACAGTAACTTTCAAATCGTTTTTTGATCCAAACTTGATACCTCTCAAATGCTTCTGTAGGAGTTTGAACAGGTAAAAAATTAGGATACGAGAATTTCCCCGTAAGTATCTGGCGTTACTTGAATAACATGTTTATTTATAAATAAAATTGGAGCTTCAAATAGCATTTCGAAAATGTTATAAATATAAAGATCACCAACATAATAATTATTAAAACATTTATTATCATTAAAATTAGAATAATCTCAGTGAAAACTCTCGGAAGGTCATGACTCATTTTTAATCATTCTTATTAGTGTTATTTCTATATTTTTTAATAATGATTATTCGAACGAATTTCCTCATTTTTCAATAACATATAATATTCACTTAATTTTAAAATAGTTGGATATTCGTTATAAAATTACTCAAATTTGTGTTTTAACATTAAAATTATTTTATTTAAATTTCATTATATTACAAAAACTTGCGTATTTTAATTTCTTTTTTTTAATATTCCATTTAAATATTTTTTTAACGTAAATTATAAATTTATTTCAAACCTCTAAAATGACTTTAATTAATACGTTAAATAAATTTAAATTCTTGAAATATATTACTTAAAGTAGAATCTCTATTTAAAATACAGGCATTTTGTCACTATTCAATTATAAAAAAATGTACCTACATTGCGATATACTTTATTTATATTTTTTTATTAAGTGAAATAAAATTTTCTAGAAATTAATTATTAAACAAAAATACAAAAAAAGAAAACTATAGTATTTATTTATTTATTTTTTCTTTTTACTACAAATTCTGTTATGTCAAGCTGTATCATGTTGTCAGAATTTATTCCCATTACTTTCTACTTTATATTGTAATAAAACCATTTCCTCAGTAAACAACTCCCTTTTCCTTGCATAAATGATCAGGCTTTTGTTTCTTGAAATGGCCTCTTCGGTTTCTACATTGATCACAGGGTCCATTACATTCACGAAATTTACGTCAACCTCTCCCTCTTTAATATTTTCATCATCATAATACTCCATAATCAAGTTTGAAGTTAGTGAGCCGGGTCGGTTATTTTTAAAGCCTTTAATGACATGATGGATTGCTAATTCATTTAATTGCTACATAAAATTGTGAAACAATTGTTAATTTAGTCTGAAGATGACAGATTATCTACCAAAATAATTAGTGAATTAAATTATTAAAAATGCATGCTAATATTGTTTGAGAAATTGTAAAACCAAATATTTTTAGAGAATCCAATTTATAAGGCGTATTCGAATTTTTATAAGAAAAATTTCTTTTCATGTGAAGATACAAAATAAGTTTAGTAGATAAATTTGACGAAAATTTCTGATTGTATATTGCTGAAAGTCACATAAGCATATTATACATCGATGTAATTTAATATAAACAATAAGAAACCCAATTGCACTTGGAAATAAATGGCAACAACTTGCCAACTGTGGGTTCCCATAAGTTATCAATAGTCGGAACGGGATGTGAATCATCTCTTCTAACAGAAATTCACAAAGGTTAGGGAGTTTTTGTGACCCATCATAATACTTTAGCATTTCTTAATGGCCCACCAAGATTTATTTGTGATACTAAACTAAACTTTTAGGTCAAAAGGATTACATTTATGTTATTTGATTGTCACTGATAGAAACTACTTTTATTTACAACTTCTTTAGAATATACAAAGTCAAAATGTTTATTTTTACCGGTGATATAATAGCAAAATGGGATCTCCTATATATCTACTATAATTCCGAGTTTCCTGGTAAGTGTCTAATCATCCCAGTTTTAGTTTACATTCACTTGAAATTATTCAAGTAATTATTAATATAATTAATTATCATAAATTTTTTCTTAATAAAGAATTGTTTAATTCTTTTACCGATAATTTTTAGTCTTATGCGAAACTCGGAATTGATTAGCCCAACAATTACCCTACTTTCTTACGTATAAACTGCGGATTATACGAAAACAAAGTAACTTTTCTAGAAAATTTTAATGGTGTTGGTTATACAATTGGTAGGTGTAATACATGTATGTTTTATTAAATATCAAAAAAAAATTATTAAATTTTATTATAAAATATTTTAGAAAGTTTCAAAAGTTTCGTACACTTTTAAGTCTAAATGAAGTAAGAGCATAACAAATGCATCATCAGACTCGATATAAAAAGCTTTATGAATATGACTATATTGCTCAGAAATTGGAAATAATTCTTCATAATCAGAAGTATCGGAATCTGTTTGACTAGTACTGCTATCACTATAAACACGAAGCTTTGCTTTCTCGAAGCCATTTTTTACACATTTAGTAGTGACTTCCTTTCAACTTTCAATAAATCAATTGCAAACATTATCATAAGTTGCACGTCTCATTCTGTTTGTTTTAGTAAATATTTGTCTACCACTAAACATACAATTTTCCAACTTTTTAGTTAATTCGTCATGCATTTCTGCTAATTTGAAATATTGATCGAGTGGTAGTTAATATAATATCCGTTTTTCCTCTGACATCAAGTGCTCTCGTGTCAGACATGTCAAAACTAAATGATACTTCATTCATATTCCAAAATTGAGATAAGTCAACATTTTCTTTAAGTTTAAAAACATAGTCATAACATAAAGCAGCTTTTTTCATTCAAAGAAATTGAATCCTTTATAGTTTTACGTAAACAAAACGAACATTGTTTCTTTTGTCCGAGAGAAATGGCACGCTCGATGAACTCTTGAATTTCATCAATGAAACGGTAATATTTTTGAATAAGACATCAGCATCGATTATCACTGAGGGAGGCAAATTGGTGGAAGAATTGGTACATAATTTGGCTTTGTTTGACAGAGAACCCGCAATTCTTGAGCAGTGCTTACGTATGCTGATGGAAATGTATGATTTCCTCAATTCCCTAGGCGTTTCGGATAATAAGAAAACGGTGGCTCGTTTGATTCTTTAATTAATCGAGTAACATTTGATACAATTGGTAAATCTTTAACTGTTTTGACTTATATATACCAAAATTATTATTAGGGGCAGTCAGCAAAATAGAACATTTTTCAATAAATTATTTACAAATAATGTTTAAAAACAGTTTAAAATTAAAATTTTGTTTTAATATTAGATAAATATCTGAATTTTAATAGAAAAGGTAACTATCAAATTTTTCATTAATAAAAAATTATTAGCTATGTCTTAAATTGAAAATAGCTTTATTCAAATTCAACTTCTAAAAGAAGAATACCAAGTTGGAACATTCTTTTCTTCAATTGAAGAATTTATGGATACACTGACCACTTCAATATTTACCAAAAATTTGAAATTCAAAGTGGCTTAGAGAAACAAAACTTTAGTAACTCTTAAATGCACTGAAGTAAGTTGCCCTTTCCACGTGTCTGCCACATACGTTGACAAATTGGTCAAATGTGTTATTGAAAAGTACATTTCGAGCATTCTTGTCAACAGGATGCTTTTACTCAAAAACATGGTTGTACTATACAGAAATCAATGAAGAAGGCTTATATTGAAACCGTCAAACCTGCTCAATTAATTAAATATATGAAAGTTGTGAAGGACAGGTTCATTCTTTAAATTTTTGAAATAATTAATTTTTATAAATAATCTCTAAAATAAGGAAATATTTAAAATCAAAAGTTTTCTAATACAGTTATAACTAAAAAATATCTTAATTAATTTTAAGAAAGTTATTTTCATAAATAATTGAATTTTAATTGTATTGTTTAATTTTGTTTTGCATTTATTTTAAAGGTTGTTCGGAAGAATAATTTTATGAAGTTTTTGTTTTCAGAGATCTAATAAAAAAAAGATAATTTAAATTAAAAGCCATTTGGAAATTCTGCCAATTAAAATTCGATAAATAATTAATAAAAATATATATAGAAACTGCCATTGGTGAAGCGAGAGCAGCGTGGTGGCTGCGGCGTGTTGGTGATAGGGGGTGCACTGCGCGGGGCACTTAAATATCGAGGCTCACCAATTTCAAATTTTACGTTTGTAATTTCCGACATTACTCTAACATCTCTCTTACCGATCGAATTCGATTCTCCAATTCGTCGTCCCAAAAGTATCGGATTGCATCACGCTTTTAGCTGGAATAAATATTCTGACATTTTTAGTACGAGTCTGTTCATCGGGCACGCCACTGGTGATACCGAGGTTATTCTCTACAGTTACATCGATTATTAGATCCTCGATGAATTTATCCTCAGCCGTTATGGCCTTAACATGATGCAGAACGTCTTTTGATCGGATTTTGTAATTGGAAGTATTTGATTGAAACATCTCCTCCCGAAGTTCAAACATTATTCTCGCCGGAGCCGATTTCTCACCTCTAATAAATTGCTTTACGCCAGACACCTTTTGAATTGACAATCGAAAGAAAAACAATGGCGTCTTTTGTAATTTTTGCTCAACACCTGTTTCAGATTTCCAGACGATGGCGACTTGCAACTGTCTTCGATTCCCATCTCAAACACATAGTCACCCGAACTACGTTTCTCTAAATTGGTCATAAAAATTTACTTTCGTTTGAAATGAATAACAGAAAAAGAAGTAAATTCCGAATTTCGCAATATTTATTTACTATTTACAAAATGGCGTATTTTAATTCAAATTCACAAATTTTTCGCGCCGAATTATAAGTAAATAATCTATTAAAACAATCGAAACAATAATCCAACTAAAATCAACAAAAACACAACTTTTTCCAGTTCGAAAATCATAATTCATTGTATTGTTCGATGCACAGATTGGTCAATCCCGATTTGAATTTATTTTTAGATTGGCCAATCATGGGTCATTTATTTATAGATCGTACAATAACTTATTTCGCTCACTCTAGACATTTTATCTTAAGTTGATAATCTGAGGTTTCGGCGTATGAGAAGTTCAGCTGGGGCTTTCGTCTGGTTTCATTTGTATTTATCATGTCGACTGTGGCTAGTTTTCGGTCTGTCCAGAGTGAGAACTTGTGAATTACTTGATCTTCTCCGAGAGGTTAAACTTGATTGAGATCAAATTTTCTCAGGGAATCTAAACAATCTTCACTATTTCTTCTATTTGAATTTGCAAATGGAATGTCGTTAAAACTGGACATCTTGGACTTCTCAGTACTAATTACAAAAAAAGTTCATCTTGAGAAGACTGTAGAAGGTCAGTTAATTTATCATTAGGGACCGAACGACCCGATAATTTTTGTAATTTTTTTCGTTTCAATTTTCGGTTTAGTTCCAGTTTCATTAATAACATCCTCCGGTTTAGAATCTCGCCATAAGCTGATATTGGACCCACTTTTAGATGTATTAAAGCTGTTTACTGTGATGGGATTCTCATCGAATTCAGCTGCTTCAATTACAATCAAACAGCCATTAAAAATTTTATAATTAATGAATCGATATTAAATAATAATAAACTTAAATATTGCTTAAATTAAATACTTTTGTATTTTAAATTCGTAAATTGTATTTTTAAATCGTAAATTGTATTTTAAATAATAAAAATTGTATTTTAAATTCATAAATTGTATAATAAATAACATTTTTTCAGTTTCAATTTTTCAGTTGCAGTATCACAAGACAGTTGTGATAAATTAGTTTTGGTAGTAATGGCAGTTGTGGAAAATGAAACCACTGCTAGTTGGAATTGGTTTTTAAATTGCATAAATGATTTCATAAGCATAAATATCAATGAAACGATCATTTTCTGTGATCGGAAAAAGGGTATAATAAACGCACTAAATTCTATTTGTCCACTTGCAAATAAAGCCTCCTGTGTTAACCATATCACAAAAAAACTTCAAACTTCATTTCAAGAAACCTGATTTGACGAAATATTTTCGGAAAGAAGCTAATACATATTCAGCTGCTGAATTTAACGAAAATCTGGAATTAATCAGAATTGTTTCCGCGGAAATGTTTGATTACATTTCGAGTATCGAATCAATATTTTTGTCTTATGCATTCTTTCCAATTCGAAGATATGGTAAAAAGACCAATAATGCTGCAGAGTCAATGAATTCAGCTCTTAAAAGATATATAAAATTAGATATAGTAAGTCTAGTAAAATCAATTAATAATCATGTAATGAGTAAGTTTGAATCAGCTAGAAATCAAAGATTCACTTCTAGAATTGTCAATCCTGTTATGAAAATTGTGCAAAGCAACATTACTCAGTCTCTCAATTTGTTGATTGAAATAACATTTTTTAGTTGATAACAAGTTCGATAAAAAATGTTCTATTTTGATGATTTTCCCTTATTATTATTATAAAAGCTGTAAAAATGTCCTCCTCTCAATGGCGCCTCGTAGGGGGTTTACATTTAAATTAATGCGCTACCACAACAAATACTTTCATTTTAATCTTGTGTTATTAGTTGAAAAGAAATAAATTTCTCTTATAACGGTTAATTGGAATCTCTAGTGATCATAAACAGTTTTTCAGTGAATTTTTAGTTAAAATTGAAACGGATCGATTTCCCCAATTGCAATGTTTGAACCATGTCACACTTCGTCACACTCGATTTCAAAGGATCTTTCAATTCGTTTTCAGATAGACTTCTGAATTCCAAATCACCATTAAAATAGTTAAATGTGTTCATAGGGAATTTGTACAATTTATCAAGGCTTTTAAAGGGTATTTGGATTTTCCTATCATGTTAGTCAGCTCTTCGAGCGAGTCAGTGAGAAATTATTATTCAAGGGATGATTGTTTAATCGCAGCGTTCTTTAACCTTTTTTAATAAAACATAAATTATTATTATTCACTAAGCTTACATAACATTCTTTTCTTAAAGTGCATTTTAACAAATATGATACAAACCAATTCGATTTTTTTTGTATTTCGTAAAAGCAATTTGATGTATAGTTTTGATATATAAACTTTTCTTTAAATGAAAATAACTATTACATTTAAAAAGATTAATTTTACATTCTTCGAAGAAACTTTGAGTAACATCAAGAGCGATTATATTGCTTTTATTCATTAATTGACGTACGATTTAGAAAAAAAGTAAGATGGAATTTTTAAGGTGAAAAAAAGTAAGATGTAAAAGTTATAAATAATATAAATAATATTTTATTTATAAATCATTATTTTATTATCAACTTCCATAAAGTAAAAAGCAGTCAACGATTGAATGATGTAGTATGTCAATTGCTTGGGTTCTTTTTTGTACAGTTTACACAAGAAAGAGTTTCTAAGAATAAGAGGAATTTCTGAAGAATTTATGTAGCATGACTTATGTCTCGTATAACATGAAATCAATTAACCGTGTCATTGAGAAGTTGACTGTATTTATTCAGCTGAATCATTTAAAAAATAAGTTAGGCAAATAAAAGAATTTAAAAGCAAATTTATACAAATTGTGATAAAATATATGAAAGAAAAAGATTGTGGATTGGAAAATGAGATTAAATGATGGAAAATAATTCAATCTATTCAGATTCATTAGGAATCTCCGTGGGATATTTTGTAATCTTTCTTTATCTGATAGTGCAAGTGCTTCTAATTTGCGGAAATAAATATCATTCCTCCATTTATTTAAACTTGGTGAAAGTGGATAAATTTGGTAATTGTTACAAAGGCTCATAATTATAATGCATAAGTTCAATTCAGGTCAAAAAAAATATGTTTTTAAATTTTTCTTTTCTAAATTGACAGTTTCTAAATTATAAAATTATAAATTATTATTAATAACTGGAAAAAGACCCGTCACATACAACAGAAGCGCTGAAATTACTTCTTTGAAAGTTTCTGTTTTAATTTTAAAATTATAATTTATTATTTATTGTTTCAAATTTGGTGTTGATTACAGTTAGTAGATTTTTTCGGCTTCCTGGCGTTTGTCAGTGACAGCGCTGCACCGACAGAACCGTTTTGATGCGGGCTGTCTAGATTGACTACGTCTTTGCGTGGATTCTCTTCGATTCCTCTATCATTTTGCATTTATATCATAGTGACTCACGAACAAACATACAAACAAACTAACTAACATTTTAGACAATCATATTATATATAAGGGTTTTTTAAAGAAAAAATGTTTCTAGATTATTTTTATGACAGCAAAACAGATTTTATGATTGAAATACATTTTTAGAATTATGATTTTCATTTTCAGTAGTACAGTATGAGGAAAGCATCGTTCTTCGATTAATATAGTTTTTGTATATTTATTTAAATCTTTGATTAATTAATAAGATTATCGCATTAATATATTTTAATTTATCAAAATTTTATGTTGGTAAAATAAATAAAGTTTTAAAATAAACATTAGTTTTTTTTATTTATTTTAAAGTTAATAAGATAAATTATTTACTTAAAAGTATTATTAAAATTTCAAATTACAAAATTTAATTAATTAATATTTAAACATTCAGCTCATTAAATTAATCTCGTTAGATTTAAATAATTAATCAATAACTAGTGTGAGAGCTGGCGCAGCGATTGCATGGCCGCGACACTCCGCTGTTAGCTGGCAGGCTAGGGATAGAGGGGAAAAATAAACAACTAACGTTCGTTAATCCAAAGAGTTGTACCGAACATCAAATAATCCAAGTCATCAACGCCGCATTCAATCTTTATATCGACTAATTGATAATTTAAACTTATCCCAAATTTTTCTAAATTTTCAAAAATCGCGATTGTCATTTCCGACATAACTCGAAAATCTTTCTTATCTTTCTTTTCCCTAAATTGTCGCTTTGCCGACATTCATATTTTCCACGATCTCCATTCCTTTCGATTTATAATCGGCGCATATCAATTTGATCTTCAATAGCTCTTCCATAAACTATCCGGTTGAATTTTTTTATTTTTAAATCCTACGATTCCCTTTTGGTCAATTGAACATTTTTTCGGTCGTGATCCACGAACTTCCAAGAGATGGGCTGTCTAAATTTAATTTATCTAAATCTGCCATTATTCGATTCAAAAACAATTCAATATTAAAAAAATGGCGACTCTTCACGACAGAACAAAAAAAATGCGAACTTGCGTGCAAAACAATTTATTTTTCTCGCAAACAATTTTTTTAATGGCAACTTTCGATATCAATTCAAAATAAAGTTCGGGACAAAACAATCAAAATAATTCGAACAAACAAAACGAAAATATATGAAAAAAAGTTCGAATCGATTCACAACCAATTTTGGCCAATCAGAAGCCGTCTGAACCAACCTCAGAATTCACCACTCTGAGGCTCCCCAATTTCTAATTTTCATACCACGGATCAAAAAATCCACTCAAAACAAACTCTGAAAACGAACACACCCACTTAAACACAGCACCACCGACAATCAGAACACGAGCCACATACAAATTCGTCAATATGTCTGAAATTCTAAAAATGCAGAAAATTTCTGTTTTTATTTTCACAATAATAATCAGATTTTGTTTCTGTTTTAATGACGACAACAATTCCAGGAAATATTTGACGATGAGAGCCGTGATTAAACTGTCGGTCTAGAAAACGAATTTCACGTAGTAATTGATTTTCATGTAGCGTTTAATGAGCGGGAAGTACTGGACGGGGATGAAGCTGTGCTTATAGATTTAGTAGACGATTTTCGGCACTCCGTTCCGATATTAGTTTTCTTCGGCGTACTTGAGCAAATCGGCAACCGAGAGAATGTTGCACGAATAATCGACTGATCGATTGATGTGAGAGAAATTTGACGAATTTGATTTGGCGAATTCGTTTGAGTTATCGTCATTATTGGCAATTCTAATAATTAGAATGATTGTTGCGATAAAAATGAGCATTTGGATAATTCGATATTTTTGTGAGAAATCGATTCGAAATTTTGGGAATTTATGGAGAATGAACATAAATAGAGATAGAGAGACTCGAGGTTTGATTAGTGTCACGTACCGAGATTAGATGTTGTGCCATTTAAGATGATTTGGTGTCAGTATCAAGAAGTTACTGATGATGGAGTAAGACTTTTACTGATATACGGTTAAGGATTTATTCTTCCGGGCTTTTTTAATTTCATCATGAAAGAATTTCTCTTTCCGATTTCTTTGTCAATGATATATATTTTTTACAAAACAATAACATATCAATCCCATATGATTAGGAGACTTACAAATCTAAACAGCATATAAACAACAAAACCACAACATTCAGAATTTTCCCTCACAATAATCATGAATTCTAGTTCGAATATTGAAAACAATATAAACGCAACTAACTAATACTACTCAAAACATATTGTCAGGTGAAACGGAGACATTGTTAATATCCCTTACATTACGCTTTTGGGGGATAGAGGTCAGTTATTTTGTTACGGCTTGTTACGAGGAGGAGGGAGTGGTTTACAATGACAAGGAGACATTTGAATGGTTAGATATGGATAATGTGATAGTATATTCAACAATAAATTTCGATAAATCATCTGATGATTCCCTACCAGTTTTTGACTTAAATCAATGTTAAAACCATTGAGAAAATGAATAAATGATGTCCGCAAAAAAATAAAATTTATTTTTGAAAGCTTTTTGATTTTTAAAAATTGTTTGGTAGTTTGTCATTTTTAGTAGTTTTTAAACAACCAATAATAGTCAATGTAAGTTTGAAAAAAATCATCAATTTTCTAATTAATTAATCGAGTTGTGATTATTTAAAATCGAATCTCCAATAACACCATATACGAATTTTTTAGAGGGTTATAGTTTTTATAGAGGGGTATTATTTTATCGATGGGTATATAATAAAAAGACAAATTTTTACATTTTTATAACTTTTGTGCACAATATGTATGTCGCAAAACTCTCAAGCTTTAATCAATATTTCTCCTACGGAAAACGTCTATAGTCAATACAATTTACTTATTAGGTTCAAACGTTTAAAACTAAATAATATTTTAAAATATGATCATAACCTATTGTATCGGAAAATTAGGAAGATTGGTCTGACATTGTTTCAAATGCCTCAATTTTGGCCAAATTAAAAAAAACATCTGGATAGGTATCGGAGAGTTTTTTTTACATTTTTTTAAATAACGGAGAATAAAAAAATGCATTATACATCGCACTTTGATTTAGTTTTTGCTCAATTTTTAAGATATTAAAATTTATTCTGGTGATAATAGAAGACGTAAAAATGGCGAAAATGTGAACGTTTTTTATAGTGAATTTAATATTCTTATAAAAATTATCATTAAAAAAATTTAAATATTACTTTGTAAAACTATTTGTTACGTTACGCAGGATTTAGGGGGGTCTTATATTTTTTGTTACAGGGGGGAGGGAGGGTCAAAAAAGGCATTTTTGTTATGTAATAAGCGAACGATCCCTTATCTTATCAAGAATATTTTTTTTCACCCAAATTTAAAGCGATTAACTTCTTTTTAGTTGGAGTTTGAGTTTTTTATTATTATATTTCATTGAATATATTAACATTCCATAACACTTACGATCCTAAATGTTCTAAAAAACCATATACAAATCCTTTTTAAAATACTTAAGAACGAACAGTGTAACATACCACAAGCAATATCAGAATTATAAATAATTAATTAATTTACAATTTAACAATTGTTCATATTATGTTTATTAATAAATAATATAATCTACGAAAGTATTTCATAAAACATTTACAGTTTATTGAACTTGAAATCCTGTTTCTGATTTCAATTTACATATGCTTTATATTTTAATTGTACCAGAGCAAATCTAATTCAACCGAGTGAATGTCGGACCAACGTCCAGGTCAACTGGCAGGTGATGCACTTAATTTAATTTTATTAAGTAAAAAAATTAACTTTCAACGCAAAAAAATCCAATCATTTTTAGAGGCAAGTAGAAAAAAAATAATTTCTGTTTTTTTGAAAAAAAAACAACCGAAAAAAACACTAAGAGAATAAATTTATGCCATGAATAAATCCAATTTAAGGTATAATATCCCCAATGAAATATTTGCACTGAATACATGTTGACAGTGTGAAGATCATTAGCCTTATAGTTTCCCAAATTATTACACTTTCCCCGGTATTTTACCCAAAATTCCGGTCAAGTAAAAGTGAAAAGAGAATGTCATTTGATCAGGACTAAAACAAATTATTTCATTGCATTTGTGAAGTAAAAATCTAAGATCTTAATTAAAACATATGTGACAGAAGTGAAACCGGCAAACTTTTGTCTAGAGTTACGCAAATTATCATGAAGGGAAACGATGTCCAAATAAAAGTATTTAATAACAATCCCAAAATAGAAAAATAAATCTTTATTTTAATATTATTCTGTTTTTCAAGTTCGAAAGAATAAAAATTTTTCTATAAAAGGTTTCAAAATGTTAAGAACAAAAAGCCAATTGATTACATATCAAAAGCGAATTGACAGTGGAAGATCAAAATAATAATATCAATTACAGTGTTATTCTGAAATATAAAACCTTTGATTATAGAATATCTATTTTTTACTATAAAGACCTGATAAAATATTAAATGAATACGAATTTTGGTGTGTAAATTTTTATGTAATTTAGTAATTTGTAATTTTTTAATTTTTTTGTCTAGAATTCTTAACCAAAATGAAGAATAATTCAAGAAACGGCAAGACTTTGATAACACCTGCAATTATCAAATTATTAAGATATCAAGTCAAGTCAGGTAAGACAAATAAAATGATAGCTGAAGAGAATTGTCTATCAATATCTTGTACAAGATCTGTAGCTCAGAAAATATCAATGGACTTGACAGACGAAGAGTTTATTAAAAAGAAAGGAAGAAAGGTATCAGTGAATACTCTTATCAATGTTCAGATCACTTCAATAGTTGAAAATGACAATTCTCTTACTCAAGGAAGTATATCAAATATTCTTTATGAAAATAACACAAATAAAAGTCAAGCTTTCATTTCTAAGAGGCTAAAAGTTCTAAATATTACGATAAAAAGTCTCTCCTTGACGCCTCAGGAATGAAATTCTTCTAGAATTCTAGAGCTAAGACGGCAATATAGAAGCCATATGATCAACTTCCCAAATGAAAAGTTGGTGTTCTTGGATGAGACAAGTTTCAATCTTCACATTTCTCAAAACTATGGCTACTCTACTGTATATACTAAGGCACTGGCAGTTTTGAAAACCAATATTGGTGTAAATCAGAGTCTATTTTATGTTATTAATATAAATGGTGTAGTATGATATGATAATGTTTCCGGTGCATACAATGGTCATTAATTCTAGCTATTCATCACTAGGTACATAATACATATTATATCTATATATGATATTATAATCTATACTTTGAAACATGCACATTTCTTTTTTTTATTTTTTACATTTATACGAACTATAATTTTTAGACAAGCTCTAATTCACACCCTGTCAAAATTACTGTATTATTTTTCTGAAAAGCCAAATAGCATTATTTATCGATTTATTTAGTTTTTTTTGTGTTTATTGTGTTTTATAAAAAACTTGCATTATAAGCCTCTATTATAC
Organism: Girardia tigrina; assembly: GCA_001938485.1. Lineage (NCBI taxonomy): Eukaryota > Metazoa > Platyhelminthes > Tricladida > Dugesiidae > Girardia > Girardia tigrina. Next base: position 9,658 of record MQRK01159545.1, on the reverse strand, counting down.
AAAATGTCTAAACGAAAGAATATTTTTTGATTAAGCAAAAGTGTCGCCATGTTACGGACGCATTCAGTGACACTGACGTTAGTGAGGCTGATATGGAATGAAAGTGATTTATCAGAAAGAGTAGTTCATAAAGCAGAAAGCAATTTTGAAGCTGATGATGATCTTTCTTTGAGTAGTATTTGGTGAATATGATGAAGGAAATGAGAATACTACAATATACTTTGGAAAAGACGAGACAGAATGGAAGAGTATACCATATACTCCCCAATATCCGGCTCAATATACTAGAAGAGGTATTCATAAGTTAAATACCACCAGATAAGCACATTGATTCAAAGATGGATGTTTCTTCATTATTCTTCGATGATGAAATTATAAAAATTATTGTCAAATACATCAACATAGAAGGACAGAAAGTTGCTCCTGATAATTTGAAAAAAATAGGCTCAATCGAAATAACAGCTTTTATTGGTCTTCTTATAAGTGTGGGCTTTAGAAAAGAAGGTATATGTGATTTTTCGGAATTTCAGGACCCTTTACAAGGTGATTCATTATTACGAGCGAACATGTCAAAGAATAGATTTTCTAATTTACGCTGCCATATGAGATTCGACGATAAAAGCACATGATCAGCTCGCAGAGATCGTGATAAGTTTGCACCATTTCAAATTTTTTTGCATATAATCCAGAACAATTTAGTGAAACACAATATCCATGGACAAATTTTGACGACAGATGAACAGCTAGTTACTTGTTGTGAAAGAGTATCATTTCTACAATACTTACGGTCAAAACAGAGAAGGACGGAATGAAATGTTTTGGATATGCGATAGTTGTAACAGCTATCCATTGAAAAGAATCCTGTGTCTTAGAAAAGGAGGTCCTAATCGAGCACAAAATTGAGGACTGAGATGCGTGGAGGAACTGTACACTCCTTTTCAAAAGAGTTACCGGAGTATCATATTTGATATTTTTTGCGAGTTATGATCTGTCTCAAAGTTTACTTCAAATGAGGTTGAAGTAAGATGGAACTCCACAGAAGAACAAGAAATGCATTCCGCCAGCATTTTTACTTTACAGACAGCGAGAAGTTGAAAGCAACATATTTGACTTTAGAAAACATATTACATTGTTAAGCTATGTACGAAAAAAAGAAAATTTCAAATTAATTAATAAATTTTAATTTTTCTAAAGAATTTTTTCTAAAAAAGTTATTATTACATAATTCATAATAAATGTAAATATCGTTTCAACAGTTTTACAAAAATGACATGTTATTAACTTTTCTTTATAAATTCATATTAAAAAATGTATGATCATTACACAAGCCTGACAATATAATAAATAAATTCAAGCTGATATTTTTAATGCCTTTTATCAACAAAAAGAGCATAAATTCCAAATAAAATAATATTTTTTCATTTTTTTGAGAAAATTTTCATTTAAAAAAATGTTATAATTATTATATCATAAATAATTGCATAAAAATGAGCTGATAGATTAACAAATTTTATGAGAATCTGTCAACTAACCTTTAACTAATAACGAAATAAATAAAAATATATTATTAATATAATAAATTTATTAATTGTTGTATCTCAGAGGGAGTCTTTTTGTTAGTTGGCTCTCGTTTTGCACGTCGGATACCCGTCATCTGATTGGTGATCATATCCGCCAGATTACAGAACTGTTCAACTCCTCCACTGAACACTCGAAAATATTTAAATCGGTATACCATAAAGATATTTCTTCTGACCAAAATTTTGATTTCAAAACCCAAATTAGAAAGTCGACGTGAATAATTTTATTTGTAAAAATAACTCTGTAATTCTCTGTTTCAATTCTCAAACAGCATTTTAAAACTGGTACCAAAAAGAAAAGACTTTCGTCAATCACCGAGGTCAGAATCATTTTGAGAATAATGCCAAAGTGAACGAAACAATAATCAGGGATTACATTCGACGTATCGGACGAATTATAAGACCCCTCCATCAAATGATGGTGCACATTCAAATTGCAACGTCTACTGCGAGTCAAATAAAGGTTGATTTTCGTAATGTTTCTGAAAATTAATCGCAGCATCGTTTGTTTCATCGGAACTGTTATCGTAGACGATAATTAATTCATAGGCAATTTTATTTTCGGTTAAGTATTGATCGAATAAATTGATAATGATCAGAATGTATTCTTTTTTGTAAAAAAAGTCAAGAAAATGATACAATATTTGCAATTCATTTTGAATTTATTAATCATCAAAAAAATCGAAGTCTTGTACAAATTTTTTTTATTTTTTAATTGTGATTATTACAAAAAATCATTTTTCACCTGCATACACACACATTGGCACACATACATTCGGCCAATCATACCCTCAATTTAATCCACACACCCAATCTGTCAATTTAATTGATCCATTCAAATGGACAGTTCAAGATTGTGAATTTTAATCATTGATTAAAATTCGAAAATCGACACTATCCCAAAAAAAAGAATAAATGAATTTCTCAATTAAAACTTCAATTTTAAAGGTCCGGCAAACAACAAACCAAACGTCAAAACTATGCCATCGCAAAACCATATGAACGTGATGGTTTTATAACAATAATACAGATGGTTGATTGATATTTTCTTTGATTCTTACTAATTAAAAATAATTTAATTTTAAAGTAAAAAGATTTAAAATAATTTTTGAATGTATTATTTATTTTTAATGTAATTTAAAATTTTAATATATTAATTTAATATGTTCTTTTTTTAAAAAATATTTAGATTTAACTTTAACCAATTAGATTCTTTATAATTAATAATTTTTATTAACAACTTTTCATTTATTGAAAATAATTAGTTTGAACTCAGATCAAGAGAGATGTCAAATAGTGAATGCGGTTGTGATATTAATAAATGTTGTTAATAGCACTCATTCTCGATGACAATAAATGATTATGTAAAAATTTGATCGAAAAAAACTTTTTAAGATCCCAAAATGCGAAAAAAACGGAAAATTCGGAGTTCCCGAACAATATTAATTGCAAGATATCTACAGTCAGCTGCAAAAGTTTGTGAACGCTTGTTTCTATACTACTTTTCGTTGAAGAAACAGGTTGCTACCATGCACCCAAATGCCCTGCAGGACATGATCAAAACAGTGGAAACTGTTTGGACTCAAAAAGTGTCACCAGACTATTCTAAAAAATTATGCCGTTCAATGCCTGACCGAATTCGTTCTGTTCTCAAAAATAAGGGTAAACACACTAAATACTAAATATAAACTGGTTTTTCGTGGTTTATGTGCCAGTTATGACAAGTTTTGATAAATTTGTGTCTTATTATAATGTTCTAATAAAATCTTTGTATTTTGGTGTGCTTTTGTGAATATAATTGCAGTTGGGTGCAAAAGACAATTTAAGAACAAGCGTTCACAAACTTTTGCACCTGACTGTACTTATAAATTATAAGTAGTTTATATTAATTTTTAATGTGTTTGTTTAATTAAAATTTTATAATTTTAAAACTTTGTTGGCAAAGTAGAGTTCTGACTGCATAAAGAATGGATATAAAAAATTTAATTTTTTGATTTACTAGTTCTGTGTAAAAATTATATTACATTAAAAAGTATATTGGAATACTTTTATACGTGACAAAAAAATTGCCGTATGAAAGGGTCTTTTAAATTTTTGTTTGTTAAAAAGATTGCGGAATTTTGTAAAGTTTCGTAAAAAGATTTGTGATAAAAAGTGATTAGTAATTTTTAAAGAAAGATGATTTGTGTTAATTTTCAAAAGAAAATTTTCTTTTGATTAAATATGACACGAAACTTTTGAATTCTATCCAAAATACACGAAACGATTTTGTTTTTCCATTTCGTTTCTTTAGTTTTTAAATTTTACTTTCACTTTTTTCCAAATTTTTACCTTTTTCAAACAAACATAAATTCATACTGCATAGTTTGTTATATATATTCTTTTTTAATTAATTTTTGATATTATAATTAATTTTTACTAATCTGTATTTTTTATTATTTTCATATTTAGATTTTAACCATTTCATTTTAGATTAAATTATTATGCTATCAATTATTTCTTACTCCCACACAACAACAATAATATCAATCCACATACAAAAACAAACACTTCAAGTCAAATTATAACTACTTTCAATTAAAATGAACTGACACATTATTTTTTTTGAATTTCTTGCTCTTGGATAAGTCTGAACACATAACCGATTTAACATCAATCTTTAAACATTAATTTTCAAAAAGAAATTTTTAACGTCCCCTTGATAAATCGGAGTAATTCCGAAATATCGTAAAAATATGGAGAGAGAGTAAACAAAATAAAACAATAAACTTATTAAAAGGATAACAAAATGAATACTCAGTTATTTTTGAGATTGGTTGTATTTTCGTATTTTCTCTGAATCTCTGCTATGGACTTTGTCCGGAACTGATTACAGAAAGAATAAATAGTGGAAAAGCCCGATAAACTGAATTGCTTTGTTAATTTCTATGGCAAAGAATACAACCGTTGAATGAATATAAAACTCAATTGATATTATCCGAATAATGGATATACTGCATATAGTTTTGTATACAAAAAATCGCAAATGTCAGAATAGAAAATACAAATAAATGTATTAGTTATTATGGTTAATTAAATTGAATTATTAATTTTTAATAATTATTGATTTTTTTTTTAATTTTTGAATTCTTATAACTACATTTATGTCTTTAACAGAATTAAATTAAAAAATTATAAGCATAAATAATTATACATACATAAATAGTAAATAATAATACTATAAATAATAATTATAAAAACAATTATTACATTGAACACGAGTAATAAATACATATTGTGCGAAAGCGGGCGCAGTGGATATGTAGTTGCAGTGCCTCTGGGTTGAGGGGTGGACTTCGGGTCGCGGGGAGGTACAAATAAATACCTTTAATTTGTATACTCCAGCGGGCTCGGTCGATCGGATTCCGTTGCAGCCGCTGATTTTCATCTGCATTGTGTCGGCCACCAAATATACCGAATCACGCTCGACACAGATCTGACCAGTCATCATCGATTTAAAAGATAATTGCAATTGTAAACTGGATTTAATCTCGAGACTATCCCAGTCGAAATTTAATCCGACCACACATTAAAAAACTCGCAGCAAGGATTTGGCAGACTGATCACGTTAAATTTGCGTACCGATTGTGCCGATCGAATTTTTCTGATGAGCTGATTTGTAGTCCAAACATCATCTTTTTATTTTCCAACATTAATTCGAAGATATATTTTATCTTAAATGTTTCCAGAAGTTTTTTGTCACCGCCTCTAATTTGATCAAACGCGTCCTTCTCGGTCAAACGAGAAGGCCTCCACCACACTCGCTATTTCCGCCTCCACTACTGCCGAATATGGACTGGAAATACTGCCGTCTGTATATTTCGAATATACCACTGAGTTTGCTCGACCGACATATAAATTTATTGCGATATATCATTGTTGGAACCGTAAATCGATTTCAGCAGCGCGCGTTCAGCGATCGAGAAATTTATTGCAACACGATATTATTATATACGATAAAAGACGATCGACTTTCCTCGTCAGTCGATAATTTCTGATACAGAACAACGATATGAGGCGGATAATACGAACAGAAAATCTCGTCGTAATTATTAATCAATTGGCAAATGTAATTCGGTGAGAACAATTCTTTACAGATTTTATTAATCCGTGTCCATCAGTTTGAATAAATTGATCAAAAACTCTCGTGAAACATAATTCCACAATCGAAAATCGTATTTGGACTTAAAAAACAACGAAAATCCAATTATTCGGTCAAATAATTCTTCTAAATCTTCTATTCAGATAATTCAAATTTTCCAAATTGAATTTTTTTTCTTTCAAATTCAAAACCGAAAGATTGGTTTTCTAACAATTCGGATTCTGGACTTTTTTATGTTTGTTATTAAAATCTGTTGTCAGTTTATTCAAAGTTCGATTTTCATCCCAATGAATATTTTCAATGTTTTTCATTGAACTGAAACGTCTCTGGATTTTTTTATTCATAAATTCAGCGCTACAACACTCCTCAAATAACACAAAATGAAAAGAAACACCAACATTTTTTATTTCCATTTCGAAATCAAAATATGAACAAAATCACAATTTTTTGATTAAACTAATTCGATAACAAAAATCGAATTTTAACATTAAATTTTAGTTACAAATTTCGAATCGATTTTTTGTGAAATTATTTTTTACAAAAAAACAAATAATTGATTGAAATCAACGAAAATTCATTTTTTTAATAAAACTTTAATCAAAGTTTTCAAATTCGCTTAAGATAAAAATTGAGTCAAATATTGATTCCAAAATTGTTCGTTTTAATTCATTTTGGAATTTCAATAAATTATTTTTCTAAAAATTTCTTTCGGATAAAATTAGATAGAAAAAATCAGAATATCAATTTCAACCATTTTTGATGGTTGAAGATCATGAAAATTACGAAGAATTAGTTGTCCGAATTCCAAAGATTCTTTTAAACATTTGAACACAGATTCCATGTCACCAATCTCCTTTTCCTCTCCAGGGTGATTTAGTAATTAAAATTTATCACAAAACAACATATAATATAAAAAGTATACATAATTAATATAAGAAAATGTCAGAAAAGCATGCAACAATAAGAAATTTAAATGATATATTTTCTACAGTTTTACATGATTGACATATTATTAAGTTTTCTTAAAACATTTATATTAAAAAATGTCTGATCATTACACAAGCCAGACAGTAGAATAAATAATTTAATTTGAAATGTTTCCTGGGTTTTATTAATAAAAAACGTAAATTCAAATTATTAACAATTTCTAATTTTTATGAGGAAATTTTAATTTTTAAATAAAATGTTATAAATTGATATGAAATCATTTATAATAAATTTGTTACATGTTAAATTTATTTATTAAATAAAATATTTAACATGAAAAAAATATGGATAATTATTTGTTTAAATAATATCTATTTAAAAGTATTTTTGTTGAAAAATAAATTTTATAGATTTGTTATTCGTTGTTATAAAATTTAAATGATATATTTCTATAGTTTTGCATGAATGACATGTTATTAGGTTTTTTAAATAAATAAATTTCAAAAAATCTCTAATCATTATATAAGCCTGACAATATAATAAAATATATTTTATCTGTTTTATTAACGAAGACAAAATCATAAATTTCCAATTCACTTATAATTTTTAATTTTGCTTGTGAAAATATTCATTTTAAAGAAAAATGTTATTATCATGTACTTTATAATAAACTTAAATATCTTTTCTACAGTTTTACAAAAATGACATGTTATTAATTGTTCTTAATCAATTTATATTTAAACTAGTAAATCAAAAAAAATTATACCAATGCTTTACGTGGGCAGAACTCTACTTTGCCAACAGATTTTTTGTTATCTTTTGTAGAAGGAAAAATTACAATAACACTTTTTTAATAAATTTAATATATTATTAGTAACTATTAATTTGCAAAATGGAGTTATAAAAATTTTTTATAAGAAATTTTCTCTTCTACAATAGATTTAAATAGTTACTAATTAAACAATAAATTTATAAATTCCATGATATATAAATAAATCTATTATAAATGTCACAAGTGTGAATCCTTGTTCATTGGAAAGACAAACCGCCACCTCCATACCAGAACAGCAGAACATACCCAATCAAGTAGAAAAAGCTCAGTTTTTGATCTCATATATGAAATGTTATGAATCTCATTGGAGGGTATAGAATTATAATTTTCAAGTTTTGATTAGTAACTTCGATCACAATTATGAAATGATTATTATTGTAGCACAGTTAATAAATTTTTATAAAACTAGTTTAAATATGCAAATGGATTCGTTCAATCATATTAGGGTATTTTCATATATATATAGTCTTGTGAACGCAAGTTTAATATTTTAAAATATAATTTGATTAAAGCTTATTTTATATATTTATTGGACATGTTTCAATGCTTATCTACATCACCTTCAGCTATTTGGAAATTTAGTATTTTAATATTGAACTATACAAATATTAAAATACTAAATTTCCAAATAGTGCTGATGATGATGTATGCAAGTATCGAAACATGTCCAATAAATATGTAAAAGAAGCTTTAATCAAGCTAATATAAAACATGGATGAAAAAACGAAAACATTCCTTTTTAATACAATTTAAACATTTGTGAATAATCATCGAAAATTTTTTTTGATTTACTAATTTGATCAAATTTTCACATTATCATTTATTTTCATCGAAAATGAGTAAGTGTGCAAAGATTGGAGAAAATTTATTGGGTAAAAAGCCTTCAAAAATAGGTTTCTAAATTCCATGGATACATAGGAAGCAAACTAATATAAAACAGAATAATCAAAAGCATCAAATATATTTATTCAAGAGTATTTTCATGAAAAAAGTAACAATTTTGTAAATATCTTTAAATAATTGTAACATGGATTTAATAATGTCTCTCTTCGAAAAGTTATTATTGCTATTATAAAGCATGATTAAAATGTCTGATCATTACACAAACCGAACAATAGAATAAATAAATTCAATTTGATGTTTTAAAAAGTTTTATTAACAAAAACATCGTAAATTTTTTAACTAATAATTTTTAACTTTCCTTCAATAAAAAATTTTATTTGAAAATAAAATTTATGTATTTTAAATGATATAATAATAATAATTTAATCCGTTTGTTTAAATATACTAAGTGCAACGAAATTTAAAATATTGCTTGCTTTGTCTCACAGGTATTAATTATCATAAATTCTGTTGATTATAATCGTTTTGATTGACAAATAAAATCGATTTTTGCGTCTAAAATGACACTAAATTACCTGTCAACAACAGTAAAATGTCACTGATGGCAAGATTGAACAAATAGACATTGGTCGTTGTGTGGAGATAATTGTTGCTAATTATCACCGAACACGTGCAAATGTTGCCGCAAAATCCAAACACGAGAACGCACGTGTAAATGACTCCCTGTAACACTCTATACATTAGCGGCATCAATTTCGGTCCCAATTCGTCTTCTAACAGCTTTCGTTTAATATTTCCGATTAAAATCGAACAATTATTAAAATTATTATCATTCATAATTCGGCGATTGATTATTTTGTTTTGCTTCTGCAGTTTGCTTTCGAACGTTTTTTGTGTCACATTTACCACAAATTATCGGAGAGAGTTTTGTTTTAATAATCGTGTCGGATGAAAGTGATTGGTTATTGATGAGTGATTTGAGGGACGAATGGAAATGGAGGGAGATAATTTTTTCGGGATTGCTTTTTTCAATTTATTTTGATAATTTTCACCACAATAATTATTTTTTGTTATAAATACAGAAATTTAATATGCGATTTTCAGACACACTAAAGCGCATATTAACATTTTACAGGGTTTCTCACATAAAAAACTATTTTAACAAATAAAAAAACTATTTTAACAAATAAAAAAACTATTTTAACAAATAAAAAAAAACAAAAAATTTTAAAAAAGCAAACATCCATCTTACAAATAAAAAAATTTTTTAAATTAAATTACCATTTAACAAAGAAAATATTTTAAAATATTAACAATAAAATTTAACAAAACAAA
>MQRK01159520.1:0-11204 GCA_001938485.1 Girardia tigrina | reverse complement strand
TCAAAAAGAAAACGAAAAAGTTCCTCGACAAACAATTTTTTATTAAAAAAAATGTTAACTAAAAATTGTTTGAATAATTGTTAATTGTGTTATTAATAAATTTTTGGTGTTAATGAATTATAATCTTGATCAAGAACCCAAAAAATTCCAAAATTAAACTCCTTAATTTTAAAACAATTGTAACACATGAACATTTATCAATTGCGACAGTCTCTATTTGGTATATATTTATATATAGATTCCCCTCTTACATGGTAAAACATGTTTTGTGGTCGTTGTGGGTGTTATAATTTTTGTTAGTATTATATTTGGATTTAGTCTACTCATTTATGGTCTTGACCTCGTTTACTCCTTCACATTTATTAATTCTCTAGGAAGGTACTCGGTCTTCTCAATTTGTAAGTTTGCCAAAGATAAGCCGAGGAAAATTTTCCGACATGAAAACTCTTTACGACATATTTCAATGTGGATTGTATTATGGGGGTAAAAGTTTTATTTTGGTTTGTAACCCTTTATTCGCTCATGTATTTATAGAGTCTGAACCGTGCTTGGGTTTCAAGTCCGACAATGTCAATTATACATGGTTGACCTATAACGAGGTTCGCATTTGTACAAATTGTTTAAATTGTTTTCAAGTATTCGAAAATTTATTTATATATTTTTTGATATCACGAAGCACGTGCTCGAGTTACGATTTAACACCTCTGATAATTTATAGATGACAAAATCCAGTTTTTTAATTGAAATTTAAGATGTACAATATAGTAAAATTGAATTTTGTTCTTCATCTTTGTTTTACGTCAACAACGACGTTCAAATGATCATTCTGATAAAGTCGTGCCAGCACAGCTTCACCGATGATGAGTGTACATTCATCATGGTTATATACCAACTGATATCTAGAGATAATTGGAGAGAGTTTATTTGATCGTTTTTGACCTTTGATATTTAGTTTTTCTGATTCCAATGACTTTTAGGTGGAGACTAATTCCGTGAAAACTGGATCTGGGATCATCCATCGCTTGAATCAAGCCCCAGGACAGGAAACGAAAATTGGAATTTTCATGAAAAATTGTGTTGAAGTAATAAGAAAACATTTAACATCTTTCTTAATTAGTTCATCTCAGTGGGTATATGTGGAACAGGCTTGTACAAGATATTCAATGTTACTTGTTCCTCTTTATGATACCTTAGGAGAAGATGCTTGTACCTATGTCATTAATCACGGTAAGTTGCCCTAGTAACTCATTATTATAATTTAGTTCATCATTGTGTGATTTATATTTTAATAATCCAAATATATTACCAATACAATTAATTCTTTCCTCAAAAATAAATGTATTTAAATATTCCATCTCCTTTTTCTTAAAAAATTTGTTCATTTGCATTTTCGTTTCTTCTTGTTTTTGAAAATCGATATTCATTTTGCCAATTTATATTTATATATTTTATATTTCTTATATTTATATTTCTTTTCTGTGGTATTGAATGAAACATTTATTTAACTGTTTAGATTTCCTATATATTTATTTTTATTGCTTTTGTTAAAATATTTTTTTAATCTTTATATAGTCATGCTAATGTTGTTATTAAATGTACGTTTAAATTTCTTTTTAATTTTTATACTTTGAAAAAATTTAAATTAACATATTTTAATTTTTGTAATTTTAAATTGCGCTTTTTCTTATAAATTTAAATAGGGTTTTGAGATTTTTGAATTTATTTTGTTTTTTAATTTTTGAAATTACAATATTAAATTTGAAATTTCTAGATAAAGTTATTAACAACATCAATGCGATTTTTTGAACATTTATTAATATCACAAGCGAAATTGGCATTACAACAATTATTCAAACCACTTTCACTATTCAAAATTTTCCTTGATTAATATATTTCTGCGTTTCACCCTAATTTTTGAAAATAAATGTAAAATATTTATTATTATTAATTAATTATCAAGATTCTGATTGATTAAAATTAAATCTAAACATTTAAAAAAAGCACCAATTAAATTAATATATTAAAATTTTAAATTACATTAAACAATATTTTATTACATTATTACATTAAAAAAATATTTTAAATCCTTTTACTTAAATATTAAATTAAATTATTTTAAATAATAGGAATCAAAGAAAATATTAATCAGCCATCTGAGTAGGAGAGACACAATCCGAATCAACATATAACATGCACAATAATAAGAACATTTAGACCAGTCTCGTTTGAATTTTTATTACAATCACATTTATAGTCATTATGACTCTCAGAAAGTCTTTCATCGTTGATCATCATTCTAATTGGTTTTCTTATTTCTATTTTTAATCAAGATTATTCGAACAATTTTTCTAAGTCATTTTTTTAAATATTTAACTTCTAAAAAATATTAATTAAAAATAATAATTTTTACTATTTCTCAATAAATCCTAAAATAATAAAAATATCATCAAATTATTAAAAATGCATTTAATTTAAATTTTACCAAAAAAATATTAAACTTAATTTTAATTGTTAAATTAAAAATAGGAATTTATAAATTGATTATTTTAAATATGTTCGAATAGTCAATAACTTTAAATTTAAATAAAAAATACCAATTTCCATCTATGTGGGAGAATCACCATTCTAAATTCAACATACTTAAATCAACATACCGCATCCATACATTTACACATTCAAACAATTTAAAATATTCCTCAAACACTATGTAAAACAACAAACCATTCAAAACATTCCTCACAAGATTATTTAGCGAGATCCAATTTTAACTAACTCCTCATAAAGCCAATTATAATTATTTATAATCTGAATTAATTTATTATTTAATGTTTTTATTTTTATCAAGAAATTATTGACCGCACTCTGTATCTATATTTATGAGACTTTAATGTTTATTTCCGTTATTTGTTCGATGGTATTGGGGTTATATTGATTCATAAAATTTAAAATTATTTTAAGTGAAAAATAATAAAAAATTTTAAATTAAAGTTAAATACAAATTCATAAATATGAGTTGTAATAACATATAATACATTTCAATAAAATAATATATTTCAATAAGAAGATATCAGAGAAACCATTATTAAAATAAGAAGAGAAACGGAAAATTTGTGTAAAATTTGTACTTAATAAATTTACATTTTACTGTTCTAATAAATACATTTTTTGATTATTATCAAAATAGAGATTGGCGAAACTAACAATTTTGTTTAGTAAAGAAATAATCTTTTGTCTTTAATTTTGTATATTATACCCGGGGTCGGTAAAACGTTTCAATAAATAATGGAATAGAGAATGAAGTATGCTCAAGAAATGCTAATTTAGCAGGATGAACATCGCAAAAATGCTATTGACAATAATAAATAAATAATAATCCTATATAATTCGTGACCTTTCCTACTGATGCATCTCTAAGGCCTCGAGTACCATTTCTTCCTGTAGTGATGGCTCATAATGTTCGAGATGCTGCTCGTGATACACTTTAATGTGATTATGTTCATAATTACTATTCATCATCATTTGCATATTTCAATCTAAGCATCGTCATCACTTTTCGTAACTGTTATTCATTCATTCATCCGACTCTTCTTTTGTTTTCCCGGTCTTCAAATAATATTTTCTTTCTCAAAAAATTTATGATTTATAAATCTTTGAATTTATTGTTTTTTATTATAATTTTCAGTTTTTTTAAATCAATTATTTTCAAGATTAAGATAAGATTAAGACTTATTAATTTGTTAGAGTACTTCAGATAAATATAACTAATAATATTTGTCATATTATTAGATCTATTAGTGTAACAGGCGTTGACATTGAATCGTACTTAATGAATGACCCTTGGTCCACGTTGTCAAGGGCAAGTCATTTGATGGAGTCCATTTGGGTCATTCGCATTTCAATCATTTTATGAGGGACCTTATTCAATTGTTGAGGATTCTTAGTAACATGACTGACGGTAAATGATGGAAAAGATTGAAAGAAATTAAATATTACAATTTTTATTTAACGTTGTCTCAATCGCTAATAAAATTATTATTATTTTATTATTATTAAATTATTATTTTTAAAAATACTATTTTATCTCTTTTTAATCCACTTATTTTTTACTAAACTAATATTATAAATCAAATAAATTTATAATGAATATTTTTAAATTCAAAGTTAAAATATCTATTATCATTCTACTTAATTTTTAAAATTTTCAATTTGATTTCAGTTCAAAATAATTTTTAAAACCATTTAAATTTTGATCAGCGAACTAATTTAAATACCTCCTCATAGATAACAGTCATGATAATTATATATTACCTTTTGCAATAGCCCCAACAGCACAGGAGCACATTTTCCTTCTTGAGAAATGTATGTACGGGAAGGAATTTCCTTCTAAAATAGATTTGTTTTGTCTACATTAAACATAACTTGTGCGGAAAAGTTTCCTTCAATAATAATTTTGTTTAAATTTTTTCCGCGTCACTAGTGGTAATCAATGTGTAAATGTTGCTTTGTTTTTTAAACCATCCTCGACTAACGATAAAAGTGTCATTTTTTTGTCTTTTTCTTCTTATATAACATTCAAAATGTTCCCGGCCTCTGTTATAATTATCGCCTCACTGAAGAGAATTCTGTGTTGTGTTTGGCCATCGATCTCCGTGCTTTGTCGTCTTTCCATGTCTTTGAAAATCGAATTTCTGCATTTCATTAAGTTTTTGCTAACATACTTGAAGATTTTGTAGCAGATTTTTTATTTCTTACATCCGTAAGATATTTATTATATTCAAAGGCGCTAGTTTCAAATAGTTTCCATTATCAATTCGCCTCTGTCCCGCTTCAAGTAGACGCAAATTTCGAACTTGGTTTCCAAAGAAATGTATTTTCTCTTCTTTTGATCAATCTTCGCTGAAATGTTATATCAAAACCAAGTTGGTAATAATGTAATGCAAATCGCAATGATAAAAAATCAAAAATTGAAAACAAATTCCGTAAGAAAACAAACGCAAGTATGTTAACAAAAATATGTTACCGCACTCAGAACGATTGAGCAAGACGATTGCTTTTTTTGGAACCGACTCGTTGACAATTTGATTTTTGGAGAGCATCAAGGCGATCAGCGCAAACCAGGACAACGTAAACCGGGACGTTATGGAGCCATAAATCCGTTTAAATTTCTGATTTTTATACAAAAATTTAAATCCGTTTTGAATACCGGTTAAAAGTAGATGAATAAATTTATCTTTATTTGTTTTTGATTTTTGCTTCAACATTTGCATGACATTACACGGGTTTAGTCTTGGATTTATTATGTTTTGATAACAATAGAAAACCCTAAATTTATTAATAATTATTGAAGATAAATAAATCGGTCGCTTTAAAGAAAATAGAACAATTTACATTCCTATTAAAGGCATTAGA
This sequence comes from Girardia tigrina, assembly GCA_001938485.1. Lineage (NCBI taxonomy): Eukaryota > Metazoa > Platyhelminthes > Tricladida > Dugesiidae > Girardia > Girardia tigrina. The sequence continues at coordinate 5,795 of MQRK01159520.1, read as the reverse complement.
GTGATACATGGCAAATATGTATCGGAAAATCAGATGCATATGTAATCAATAAACTTGGTAAAATATAAATCTAAAGAACTTCGAACCACCGAAAAGTTCTGAAGTTCAGTGCTTACAATATAATATCAACATAAAACACAATAAAAATAGTTACACCAAGACCGAATGACTTCCATTGAATTCATGTAAACCGTATTTCTATCACTAGATCCCAGAACTTTGTACCCCGAACAAATCTTTGAGAAAAATTGTGACCATCGATAAAAATGTAGTTATAGTGAATTCAATGAGGACTTCCAATTCAGGAAATATAAAATGTATTAAAATATAAAGAATCGCATCGGGTATCCGGATATCTGATTTTATACTCAAACTGAGATTATATATTTAAGACTTTTCTGGATAAACATTGAAATTATGATCCTTTTATGGTTGCAAACGGGTCAGTAGATTTATTAAAATTAGAATTTTTCAAATAAAATTAGGCTGGATCAAATTTTGGATCATAATAAGACAATTAATTAGAGATTGTTATTTATAGAGATGATACAAGAATTTAAAATCTGAGTAGATAAAATAAGATATTCTACTATGATCTGAAAATAAGTCAGTTGTTTTGAGCAACTTCCAATTCATGATGATCACTATAGTAAAGCCAGTCCAGCATGCTCATACTCAATATCCCTGGGTGACTAGATTAAATGCGATTCCGTCTCTAGGCTACAGTGTCTAAAAGATTATCTATGCTGGTTAAATATCCAGTAGAAAGATGCTACAAGGAGTTTGCCGAAAAGAAGGAGCTGAACAGATACAACTAAAAGGATCACGCGGTGTCCGCTTTCTCTAATCCTGGTCAGCCCAACGAGCCACAACAATAGAAATTACCATTCCCATGTATACTTTGTGAAAAAGTCGTACAATATGAAAGGATGGCTGACCAGGCACCTTTACCGGAATCATAAATTAGAGGAGACAGAAGAAATTGGAGAACCAACAATGACACCAGCGCAAACCAGTACAACAAATAGCACTGAAGAAAGAGTCATAGAAAACTTCAACATTCTAGGCAACCAGACTCAATGCGTGACAAACTCCACGACTATCTCGACGGTGGTGAAGGAAGCAATAGATACTGAAGCAACACATCTGACTTTTAGGATTGTAGATCTAACTACAAGGGAAAAGTTCAGATGTCCCTTTCGCGGCTGTACAAAGTCCACGAATACAGCCAAAGGTATGCAGAACCATGGCTAGACAACCCATGGGTGGTCGTTTCTCATAGTGAAGACGAAAAGATCTCGGAGACCAAAATTATCCGACCCTGTAGGAGGCATATCGGGGCCTGCTAGTGATTATTTAATTTAGGTGCACCCTCTAAATAGCCTAGAGGCTCAATACCATTCGAAAGAGACAAGAGGCCCACCTATGCTGGTTCAAATAGGCAGGACAAAAAAGTAGGATGGTTTACAATTCCTATCTTCAGACGAATAAATAATCAGTTGGATACATCTTAAAGAACTTAAAATTTATAAACTCTTGAGATATTCTTAAGATGAAGGGAAGCCTATGAATTCTTAGGAATAATAGAAAAGTCTTAGGCGACTGTTGATAGTAAACCTGAGTCAAAAAAGCGAAATATATTGACAAAAGCACTTTAAAAAGAAGCACTTACAAGTTTTCTAGAATGAAATTTTAATTCACAATTCTTTGCTATTTATCTGCATTATGTATAACTCCAATTTTATACTTATTGTACACTAATTTAATTTTAACAGGTATTTATTACGGGTTTTGTTACATTAATAACATTTATAAAAGAAATATGTTTGAACCTTAAGGGCTTGGAACCGATAAGTGCATTTACTAGGAAAAAGAGGCTCTACTGATGAAAGTTTCGCTTAACGAAGCGAATTCAGAATAAATCAATTTCGTAAGTAGAGGTTGTGAGGAATATTTTGAATGTTTGATGTTTTGTGCTTGAATGTTGTGTGTTGATTTGAAATTGTGTCTCTCCTACCCAGATGGCTCATTAATATTTTAATTTTTATTATCTAAAAATATGTAAGGTTTGAATTTATTTCTAATTGAAAATAATTGTAAAATTTTAAATAAGTTAATTAATTTTACTAACAATTTTTAATAAATAAATTAAATTAATATTTTTAAAATAGTTATTAATCATTTTAATTTTTATCCAATAAATTTTGAGTAAATATTTTAACAAATTATTTATATCACCATTTGCTAAAAATAATAAGATTAGAGTCATTAATCAATTTAGTTAGAATGCGCTCGTACGAAAGCTTTGATAAAGATTGTCTAGAGGACAATCAAACTTGTTGTGTTAATAAAAATATGAAAAGTCATATTGGTGTTCTTAATAGAGGTACCCCTGTATTATAATGATTAAATAAATTCAAATTTTAAACAGTTATTTTTTAAAATTGTTTATATAAAAAAAGAAGAAAGGTTCACATGACACATTATGTAAGCTAAAGATTGCGCAATTTCAAGCCAATATAATTCAATAAATATTATATTTTCAATAAAATTACGTTAATTTCCATTATCCTCATTCTTATGTACACATGAACTTACTTTTTTCTTTATACAAATGTTTTCGTAAAAATTTCTTAATTTACAGAATAATATTATGGTAATAGATTTTGTACTCCTTAAGTAGTTATAATTGATAAATAGGAATATATTTTTGATTTCCTATAATAAATGCAATATGAAAATTAGTTTACTATAGTACACTCTCTAAAAGAGGAAAGTGATAGATTATTTTGCTTTAATCAAAGGGCTTTTAAGACTGAACTCTTTTACATTAATCAAACCACCAGTAATATTATTTTTTGTAAATATAATAATTAATTAACTATTTGTTTCTATATAGTAAAATGCCAAGTGATTTTTGTTGATGCGCTGAAGAAAATTGACTTTCTTATACGAACGAAGAGCAGGATGCCTGACTTGAAGTACATCGTAACAGTGAAGGACATCGATAGAGATGTGATTCAATCTGCTGAAAAAGAAGGACTAAATGTTGTACATTTCAGGGAAATTTTGGTTGGTAATATAATGTTTCATCATTTGAATAATCATGTGCTTTCAATCTTTTATGCAGGAGGATGGCTCTAAATATCCAGCACCTTTAGTGGTTGGTTATTAATCAATCTTTGATTTTCAATTGTTTTTGTCTTAGCTTCCAAACCCAGAAGATACGAGTACAATTCTATTTACGAGTGGTACAACAGGTAAATCATTTTTTTGTGCATTATTCCTTTTTTGGAATTGATGTTTATGTTCAAAGATTTATTAATAGGTTCTCAGTGGCCGTCTTATTGAGGGTTATCGTCTAAGGGAAACACATTCTTTCAAATAAATATAAAAATTGTGATTGAAAGATAAACTAAAACTTTAAGACTTCTTCTATTTTTTCTTCAAAATGTTGTGGTTGACGATATGGTTTCAAAATCACTGGTGTTCCTTGAGTTTCTATTTTATGTTTACTCCATGTTGTCTTCCCTATATCCTATTTGTCCGGTATAAATATTGAACTGTACTTTCCCAGGATTTCCATTATTTTCTGATCTACTTCCTGCTGACATATTTCTTTTAATCTTAATAGCCGCATGGAATCTTGTCGGTTTAGCTTTAATAGTTAATATTTGTTCTAAATTTTCTCCCTTCTCTTTCATTGTCAATTCAATATTGCATGTATTTACAAACTCTATTCGCGCTATCATGTTTGGATTTACGTCTTCGACTATATATAAATTAACAGTTCTTGTTATTTTCCCAGTTGTACACTTAATTTTATTATACCACGGTTGTTTCATTCTGATTCATTTGCGCATATGATTTTTTACCCGTGTTAATTACTACGCACGTTTCGGTCTGTTTATCAAGAAAACAAGACTCTTCTTTTGAAAACATTTATTCAAGAACAAGAAGATACAATCACACTTAATTTAAATATTCGCCGAAAATTTGAATATTAAAACAAATATATTTATTTGTCATATATTCATTTTATTATTTAATAATTCAAATTAAGATCATCGGGTTAATAATTACATTAAACGGGAGAGAACAACATACTCAACAAATTTCAATCAACACACATTAATTATCAAACAAATCCCTCACAATCCGTTTTCTGAATATCCAAATTATTCATGCTTTTTATTACATCATATTTAATGACGTTTACACGTGCTCCGGTGTTCAGCAGGCAATCAACATACCTATTGTTTATTTTGAAACATAGACTGGGGTGGCCGTTCATTCTTTTATATTCTATGTTAACTTGCAAATTTACATTTTTAATTTCGTTTAATACTTTCTTATTGTGTTTAATATTATTCACAGCCAATGAGAAACAATCCAAAATCAAATTTTCAGTCATAATTTTGCTCAAAACACACATTTTTGAATGGGCAGCTCCAGCACACAATTATATATACATACAGTCATACCATTCATCAAACAATCACAGATTCTCTTACTTCCATTTAGTGGAGCACATGAATTACCTCCCCCAGCGATCGCATCTTCCCGTTTCCTACGTCCATTTCCACGGATTTATGTTTCTCGGCTCATGTGTTTCCTTGATTGTTATACGCATCATCGTCATTGGAAATTTCACTGTTGACATTCGTCTTCATCATTTCGGCAAACGGATATCTTCTGGGAAATTTTTTCCTTAGGGTACTTCTCCGAAATTCTTGTCGTTCCCGGAATCGGTATCGGTTTTGATATCATTGTGTTCTCCAATGGTCATTTTTTTGCAGAACGAACATTTATCCTTTGGGCAATTTCGTTGTACGTGTCCTTCCTGATCGCACGCCCAGCAGATCAGAGGTCGTCTTCCTCGTTAGGAATAGTTGTTTCCTTGGGTAACGATTTTTTGTCTTTTTCCTTCGTGTTTTCCTTACTTCGGTGCTCTGGGCTTCTATAAAAGTTCCGTCTTTGATATTTCACTGTCTTCTACTCCTGTTGAGTTTTTGTATCTCTGTCTGGTTTGAGATGGTATGCTGCAACTGAATTAGTTAACTCCATTGTTTTTAGTTTTTCCATCCTGGTAATTATCTCTTTGACTTCTTTAGCTTTTGTTGCTCCTTTTAGAATTATTTTATTTCCCCGTATCGTAGTCATTAATCAGATTGACGTATACCAGATTTGTGAATTCCTTTTCAGTATCTTTTTTTATGTAATTTGTCTGATCAATTCATCAGCCAAGTGGAATATTTTTCTGAGTTCTCTTCTTCGATTTTTAATGAATATAAGCCTTTCATCACATCCAAATTAATTTTTTTCCAGTAAGCCTAAGTTTTTCTGGTGTAATTTTTTCTCGGTGATGATTCGTACTTGTTCTAAATATCAGTTGTCAGAAAAGCCGTTACCATTATATTTTTTCTGCTTTCATCCATCTCCATACTTTTTTCTGTATCGATCAAATTCTTTGATAACTTGTTCCAACGAGTTGCTTGAGTCATCAAAATGTTTCGGTCCACTAATGGAGAAGTTCACGGCTGGCGTGGCTACCATGTTAAAAGAAGACTAAACTCCTTATAGAAACCATTTATTTATGCAATAAAAATCGGTTATCTTCTTTTGTATCCGGAACAATTTTGATAGCCTGTGAATTTTAAAATAATAGCCGAATCCTATAATACAGTCAACCCTCATTAATCCGAAAAATTAAAAATCGAATTCCTTTCGGATTGTGAAATAATTCGGATAATGAGGGAATATAAAATCAATATTATTATTAAATAAATGATGAA
>MQRK01159439.1:0-10826 GCA_001938485.1 Girardia tigrina | reverse complement strand
TTCGTGTCATCAATTGAAACCATTTTCGATGCCAATAAAGAACAATTTGCCGATTTTTTGATTGTATAATTGGTTATATTAGTAATAAATTATGTTAATACCACGATAATTCGAAATTTTATTTCAATTCTTTACATAATACTTGCATATCACTAATTACCCTTATAGTGATATGCATATCACTTAAACAATAAAAAATTTTTAATTAATATTTAATTTTACTTTTCAGAAGGTAAATCTTTTGAAAAGAACAATTTAACTTTTCTTTTTTTTTATTTTATTATTTTTTTTAATTCTAACATATATATATATATATATATATAAATTCACCAATATTCAATCCGAACTAACCCCCTATTTTTGAACATGTCAAATAATAAATTTCTTAAAAAGCTTTAACAAAATTATTTTTCAAAGATATATATAAACAACATCAATCAATTTTTTATTTGATAAAAACAAGAACCACAAAGATCTCAACAAATATAAAACATATTTGCTCAGAATTTCATTGTTAAACAACAAAAAAATGCATACAAAAAATGAAAACCTTAAATTAAATAGTTCTCTTCATTTAATTGTAAACATAATATTTGTATTTAAAAAAATGAAACTAAAAATGTATCGATGTTGAAAATTTTCTATATGAATATTTAATAAATAACACACTTTGGACAGAATGGCTTGACAATACCGGTGACTCAATAATCAAAAATTCATTGTAGAGACACAATGGGTATTATTTACCTTTTGAGAATGAGTCTCATATGTTTTTATTTATTGAATAATTAATGCCAACTGTGCTCAATATAAGATCTCGGATCATACGTGAGTTATCCGCAAGACAAATGTGCCAGTTAGTATAACAATTACACTTGAAGAAAAGTAAAAAAGGAAAAGAAAAAAGAATAATAAAGAAAAATAAAATAAATAAAAATTAATAGTACTGTAAAAAAATTAATCTAAAAAATATAATACTAATGAATTCATATCATTTCTTATTTTATAATTTTTATTTAAAAAAAATAAAATAAAATACAAATAAAATGTAAATATATAATTTATATTTAAATATTATTTAATAAGAAACGATAGACCTTGATTTGAAAAAAACATTTTTATCATATTTTGTTATTACAATTAAATTCTTTGGAAATCATCAAATTATAATGATTAAATTAATTTATTTATTTAAATTATCATAACTATAAATTTCATTTTATTTTTGAAAATTGTTCTAATCATTCCATGTATGAATTTTTATGGTAAAAAAGATAAGAAAATGATTAATAATTAAAATAATAATTAATTATTTTAATACAAAATTCTTTTGATATAATATTCAAAAAATTAATCCTTTATTGAAATTAATTTCATTTTTTGATAAAAAAATATAAAGATATTAAAATGACAAATAAATTAAAAAAATATTTTAGAACTTGATTTCGAAGAATAAACAAAAAAATGAATTTTTTACAATTTTATTAACGGTTAATTTTTAAAAAAATTATTTTTTAACTAATTTTATTTCAAATGAAATTATATAAAAGTCTTCAATTTCAATTAATGATGTTTGATTTTTTATTTTATTATTTTTTTATATAATCATTGTGATTCAGTTGTACTTTTTTAATATATATGATGAAAAATATAGGCTTATCTTTCGCCATATTTATATGCGTTTGATCCGATCATAAGAAAAATTTTCAAATCATGAACGTTATGAGACGAAACTTGATGAATTAGATGATGCAAAGGTCATATTCTTTCTTTAATAAATATTTTTTACGAATATGCTATGTGTAAACCAATGAATTTATAACTTAATTTACAAACCACAAAAATTTAATATTTTACAAAATTTTACTGGGATTTTTTAAAGAAACACGCCACGACAGTTCTTATATATGCCACATTTCACACCTTTCTAAAAGATATTTTTATTGATATTGAAATTAAAATTAATTGTTGATGTTCCTTAAAGACTAGAGAGTTTTAGCCCGGCGTGTCGGTCTTTGCTGGTTGCTACAATTTGTATTAGTTTCAATAAGTTCTCTAAATTATTTTGTTCCTAGGAAAAACCCTTCATATATGACGGGGGAGCTAAATTTTCGACTTTGGAAATTTCTGTTTTTATTTATAAATCGTAGTTATAATTTATTATTTCGAACTGGGTATTTAATTTTTAAATTTTTTTAATTTCATTTTTTATAATAAGTAAAAAGAAACTAAGAATAATAGTAATAATAATACAAATAATAAGCGATAATAACTCGATAGCATCAGGGTAAGTGGGTTTAAATTGCAAAAAAACAGTTTAAACATTTGCAGATAATCGTAAAACGATTTCTGCCAAAAAAAATTATATTAACTTAATTATCTACTTACAATTATAAGTAAATAATATGAGCGTTCCGCAAAGAATCAGTCAATCATTCAATCAGCTACAGAATTGGACTAAATTATAAGATATTTTGACGAAATAATTTCTATTGATTCGTTTATTGATTACATTCTGACTGAATCTCTTTCTATCCTAAAATAAATACCACCATTTCTTCATATGCTGAATTTATAAAAAATGGGTTCAACAAGTAAAGTTTTCCATAATCTTCATTTTTACTTTTTCTTCAATCAACAATAGATCCATAAAAATTTATAAACCAGATTTTGTTCTTTATTTTCGCACTTCAACAAAGGTACAACAAATTTGGATGATACTTTTATATATTTTTCAGAATTTTGTTTTTCATCCATTGTTTGAATCGAATTTTTCACAAAAAGGAAGAGCCAGACCATAAATTAGGATTACATTACTAGCAGCTTGGTGTTTTGAAGGATGAATTCTAAACAGATTTCTGGAAAAAAACCCATTACCATCAGTTTTTCTAAATTATTTGGTTTTTATCAGAAAAAAACTACTTTATAAAAATGCCAGCGATCTTTCAAGCACTATTTACAGACAGAGACTCTTTACGACATGCTAAGAAGTTAAAATTATTCCCCGTTCTGCTTAATGATAATAGAATGCCAAATTTTTCAAAGAACGCATTACTTTTCTTAAGGATTCATCAACTTCATATTTATTCATTTTTTTCCTGCTTGAGCCTTACAGTTAGACTGCTTTTTTAGCCGTAGTAAATCAACTTTACCCACTTGTTTCTTTGATATTCTTGTTGTTTCTTAATTTTATAGTCATTTTAACAACAATTGAAAATGGCTTTTTTCTTTTTCAAATCAATGACACACTGTTTACAATATTAGATGCCTGAAGCGTTTAAGTCTGTGCAAACAACAATTGAAAAACAAATTTCAAAGAGAGAATACAATATGCCAAAAAAGATTTGGTACACATAAACTTGTAGCAATTTACAACTTTCTCAAAAGATTTCTAAGTAACTATTTCAGCAAAGTAAAAAAGATATAATAATCATCATAATTGGCATCCTATTTGGAAATCATAACTACTAGAAATTAACAGTTTTATTTCTATCAAAGGATTTTTAACCTTATGAAAAACTTTTTTGAGGAATGTAGATGATCATGTCTGGTAATTAGATGATTAACAATTCTGAGGTAGGTAAAAAATGTTTATATCACCTGTGGTCATTGAATTTTGTTTTTAAATACAAATTCTCTTGTGCTATTCTTAGATTGTTTAATTGGGATTTATGATTAGATTCATAGAAACAATGAATATTGTACTTTTAAAAGCATCGACTCTATTTACCCTAGCTATCTGTCCGTGTATAGAAGAGATTGCTTCTCATTGATTTATGTTGTAGAAAATTTAAAATAAAACTCGTTAGTAAATTTTACCCCTCTGTTCATTGAAAAAGTGTATATTATTATCATTATAAACTAAAATTGGAATATATTTGTGATATTTCCCTTTACCACATTCCTTACTTATGAAATTGATCTTGGAGATGCGATTTATATCATAAACCAAATCAATTTATACACGTGTGGTCGCCCGATGGGTACCTCATACACTCAATACAATTCAGAAGAATCAGTGAGTAAAAGGCTTTCAGAGAATCCTGGATGAACTTCATGGTAGCTTTTTTCTGATTGATTAGAAGTGAATATACGTCGAGCCAATGCCTGTAAAAGAAGTTTCTCGTGCGTGGGTTGAACCTGAAGAAGACTGAACCCAACAAGCTTGCAGAATCATTGCAGATAGGAAATGACATATTATAATGGCTATGATATTTCGTTGGAATTATTATTCTGAAGTGGCGGAGCATGGAAGAACCATCAAATCTCACAGATGCGTAGAATTTTTATACAATATTAAAGAAAATTCAACTTTATGAAAATCTTAATAAAATGCATGCGACCCCAAAGAGCCAATTTGACAGATACTTTCTTAAGCCAGAATGCAATTATGCGTATTCTGCAGCCACTCTACTTTCCTGAAATGAACCTTATGGATCGCTTTATATTCAGAAACATGGAATCCTAGAGAAGAGAGAACAAACATTTAATTCCGATGAACAAGTTAAAATGTTCTTAACCTAATTCTTAGATGATCAAACCTGTGTCAAGCTAGGCCGTAAGATGATCTCCAAAGCATTATTTTAAGTAGTTGTGAATATTTGTAACTATTTAGACTCATCAGCCTTTCGGGTTTAAATATATACGTTTGTTATTGAAAAAACGCGGTCTTTTAGCCCCCCTAGACGTTAGTGCCGCACAATTAACAGAAAAAAATAGTGAATTGAATTTCGGTATACTCTTTGTCCCTGAAATGTAATGATAGCAATTCTTTTTTGAAAAGAAATGTACCGGACGATGAAAAATGGATAGTTAATAACAATCTAAAGCGAAAAGATCATGGGAAAACTTTATTAGCCACAATTAAATTTACGAAATCAGGTCTTCATCAGAAGGTTGTAATCTGTATGTAGCTAGATTGGAAGACAATACTTTATTATGAGCTTCTACAAAACAAGTAAATAATTAAGTCTCGTTGAAATGGTTCACAATTGGATCATCTCAAGGCAGCCGTTGAGGAAAAGTGACCAGAATCAACAAACATAAAAGGTTTTGTTTTTCAACAGATTAGTCGAGCTTGAATGATCTCATAAACCTTTCGTATTCATTTCACCTTACGTCTTCAGATTATCATTTATTCAGATCAAATAATGACAAGAACCTCAATTCTTTGAAAGGTTGGAAATTACATGGCACTGACAAAAACAACAAAACAACACATGACAAAACGTTTTTAAAAAAAACGGAAAATCCGCTTACAAAACGAACAAGTATTTTTGTTCAACCTAAAATTGTCTTTATGTAAAAATCGTAGTTATATAAAATTATTTTGAAAGTCAAATATATGTGCGCTTTGTAGTTTGACATTAAAAAATTGTTATTTACATATGACAAATGATTTTAGATTTATTTCAATTAATTTTATTTTTGGTTATTTCTAAACAATTTACTAACATTGAAATTCAAAAGTAATAAATAATTTTGTGTTACGATTTTTTTAAATAATAATAAATCTTGAAAAAAAACTTTTAATGAGAAAATTATTAATAAATATATCTAATTATGGTGACAAAATTTTGTGAAAATTATTTTCACATCTGTTTTTGCTGCAGCATTTTTACTACTTTCAGTGTATTTGTTGAAATAGATTTACGATTAAAATTAAATTAAACAGCTATACTTATAAATTATGGAAATAAATCTAGTATGTATAACTTTTTAACTATATTATATATACATTGTCAATTTTGGATAAATGGACTATAATAAAATTGACTCATAAGGGAAGAAGTCATTGAGAAAATTTCTGATACTTGTGTCACCATATGGACAAGCTATTTGATCACAAATTGGGACATTGGTTCTAAAGAAGCTTAAGTCACAAGTGATTTCGACATTGCTTAAGACCTTGGATTATGTTCTAGAAGAAGAGGAAAAAATATAAAACGCATATGACTAGTTTATGAAAATAATATAAATGTAAGGAAAATTTGGAATGTTGTAAGATTGTTGTTTGTATGTTGTTAAGATTGGTGACTCTCCTACTCAGATTGGATTGATATGTTATTGATTAATTATTTAAATCTAATGAAAATAATTTAATGAGATTAATGTTTAAATACTAATTAATTAAATTTTTTATAATTATAAATTTTAATAATATTTTTAGTAAACAATTTAAATTATTGTATCTAATATATTTTGAAAACTGTTTATTTTAAAAATTACTTAATGCATTTTTATCCATTAAAATTTTGAGAAATTAAAAGTTAATATTATTCTTATCTCATTAATTAATTTAAAGATTTGAATATAGCTACAAAAACATATTAATCAAGATTGATACTACCCGCCGAAACTGCTACTGAAAATGTTTGTGTTGTTAATAAATGTTTACACTCAAATTGTGATGTTGCTAATATAAATTTTATAAATTTTTTCGAATCAATACGGTAAGTTATTAATAAATGATGTACACTCCGATATGAAAGATAAACTATAAGATTTTAAAGAGTGCTTTCTTTCATTATTTATTTTTCTTGTCATCAAGCATTTGTATGTAGTACAGCTAAGTATTATATGCCGCCGCTAATAAGTAATAATTTTTGAATAGTCGGAAGAATACACATAAAGCCTAGTCCAAACAGGAGACCCTAAACCTTAAATAATTGACTACCATCTTGTTATGACCTTTTCTATATAGCATTTGTCCACTTAAAGAAACCTGTGAATAAACAATTATTTGTTCTATTGGTTTTTGTAAGAAAAATTTCATCTTTTATACTTTTCTTTGTTATCTGTCTCAAACGAATAAGCTGTGAATAAAAATCGTACAACATCAATAATTCATAAATATAATAAATTTTGCTAAATAAAATATACTTTTACAAGATTGACATCCTTGCAACCACTTTAATAAATGTTAATTAATTTAAATAAACTAGCATAAAATTTTAATTATTTTTTAATAAAAACCTTATCTCATGAAAATATCGAGTTCATCACCAGTTTCCATCATTATAACACATTTATCAGTATCTATATTTTTATTTGTATTTCAAGTTAATTCTTCACATTTTCAAAAAGCGTTAAACTTTAAAAATAACTGCCTTCAAATAAGACAAAGTAATTTTTAGAACTTTAGTACCCGATGCTTAGCTATGTTATCTCTATTAGCCATTTGGAATTCCTATGCCGCCTTTAAAGCCACTATATGTACAATATCAGTTATTCTTCATCTACATTATTCTGTTTATCTCTCATAAAAATAAGCATTAGCACCTGCTACATTTTGAAGTTTTATGTGTTCTTTCTCATTTAAAAAACATTTAATTTCTTTCCATCCATCATTCGATTTAAGCATAAGTGTTATGAGCTTTTTTGTGGTCTATTGAAACAATTGGAACAAACTTAAAGTCTTTTATACCAATAGACGTAATTTTGGGTAAATCACCCCAATATTCTGTTATTCCATATTTACAAACTTAGAACAGTTGGAATTAAAATTGCGTTTTTTTAATTCTTTACTATATTAAAAAATCTGTTTTAGGGATGTAGTTTTCCATCGATTGACTGAATCATTCCTGTGCCTTTCATACATAAAAATCCATTTCCATCAATTGTCTTTTCGACAAATAATTCTTTTATCTTCTTGTAAAAATGCTTCTTGTAATAAAAAAGCATTTTGATATATTATTCGAATCGTATAGTCTTTTCTATAGAAAGCTATTAATTTTAGTAAAGATTTAAATGTCAAAACAGCGAGAAGAAATTCGCTACTTGATTTTTCATGAATTCAAACTTTGTACAGCAGCGGAAGTGTCTCAAAATAGAAAATGAACAAGAAAAATAAACGTGGTCAAGAGATCCAGCAAACTGAAACAAATGCGAAAAATTGGCGAATCAACGATTGTTATTGACTATTGCTCAAATTAAGCTGTGGTGAATTGCAACAGATTTGTGACGTGTGATGAGAAGTGCGTTGTCTATGAAAATCGGAAACGCAAAAACCAATGGCTGAGTACAGATCAATTTGGAAAACGGAAGCCTCAAAGTGATTCTCGTCAAATAAATGTTATGTTGTGCGTTTGGTGAATGGCATCGGGACTTTTTCACTTGGAACTCCTTCCACACGGTCAAACCATTACCTCTAAAGTTTACTGCCCCCAATTAGGCCATGTTCAGGTCGCCTTGTGTGTTCGTAGTATCAACACAACTCGTGTTTGTTTACAACATAACAACGCCAAACATCATGTTTCCTTCTGGACGCGGCAAAAATTTTAATTATTATTCGGGATGTTCCTAAGATCATACATATAGCCTAGATGTTACCCCCTCCGATTATCATATTTTCCTGTTACTGAAACATTGCCTTCAAGGACACCGCTAAATTGAAAATGAACACGTGGAAAACAATTTTTGTTATTAAAAAAATTTTACTTTTTATAAAATGTTAATTTACTGACAAAACATTCGTTCCAACCTAATTATATTAGTTGTATTGGTTAATTATATTAAAAAACAGAGTTAAATTTTTCTAATCTAAATAATATTTTGTTGAGCAAAATAAATTGTTTTTTTAACGATATATAGCCTATTTAATAATTATTGAATCTGTTGAGTAAAAGTTATAAATTATATAAGTCATTTATTCAATATAAACTGCAAATTTATGTACGGAATCTTTGGTAAGACAAATCTTTGCCAAGTCGAAGTGGCAATCTTGGTTTACAAACTTAATAGATAATTTCTAATATGAATAAAAATGTATTATGAAATAAATGAACTAGCTATCTAAAAATATTATTTTTGTATTCTTCTTCATTTATAGATAAACATTTAAAAGTCATGTTGAATCAAAAGATTTTATGTATGACATTCTTTAAATTTGCCCATTGTGAAATTTATTTTTCTTTTTCTATGAAAATATATTAAAAATTCGTTTAATGATTTTATTGTTACTTTTATTAAACCTTTTTTTCTCATTAAAAACGCTTTTAAAGAAGCAACGTTTAGTACTTACATATTTAACACATCGTAGAAAAATATTTATAAAGTTCATGTTATAAATTCTAATTATTTAAAAATTGGAATAAAACTGACCGATTTAAGGGGTCGTTTATGAATATTATATTTCTTTAATACTAAACAAAATATAGGAAAAACAATTTTTAATTGATTATTTGTTAAATTTCTGACACTGGTCATTTATAAAATACAACATAGCAATCAAAATATTAATTCTTTTTCATTATTTTTTACAAAGAAATGTTCCATTTTTGACACCTAAAAACTAATTACATTTCTAATTTTTTCTATTTAGACGCTAATTTCTTTGAATATTTTCCGATTGCATATAAATAAAATTAAATTAAATTAATACCAAAAATAAGTCGGCTCCAGTTTTGATTAATTTTTAAAAAAGTCTAGTGAATGAGAAATTTTAATTAAACCCTCAGAGACCCTTTCGTTTTTATAAATATGACGTCTAACCAACATATTATCTTAATTGTTTAATAGAAAAATATACATCTTTTGTATAGAGAGTGTATCTACAAAACTATGAAATACTGAATCATCAATATTAAGAATGTCTTTTAAGGATTGTAAGAAAAAAAATGCCAGAAAAAAGGTACCGGAACAATGCGAGAAAATTACAATAAGAAATTTCTAGACCCATAAAAGTTAACTTAAAAATTATAATTAATTAATGTAGGATTTTATTTTCGGTACCTTTTTTCCGCATACCCTTTTAAAACTGTATTCTAAAAAAGTTTCTATTGCTATTTTCCAAACTTATTTTGATAATTGCATTATTTAATGACTAGAAAAAGACCCATCATATATGACGGAAGAGCTAAATTTTCTTCTTTGAAAGTTTCTGTTTTAATTTTAAAATCGTAATTATAATTTATTGTTAAATTGTTTCAAATTCGGTGTTGATTTAACAGTTAGTCGATTTTGTCGGCTTCCCGGGGTTTCTCAGGGAAAGCGCTGCACCGACAGAACCGTTTTGATGCGGGTTATCCAACTTTGTGTGGATTCGCTTCGGTTCCGCCACCATTTTGCATTTATATCTGTGACTGACAAACAAACATACAAACAAACTAACATTTTAGACAAATATATTTAAATACTTATATTTAAATTCTAAAATATTTGAATTTGAGTTTCACTCACAATTTTGAATAATTGATATAAATCATTATGGTGAACCAAAGGTACTTTCGGATATTTTATGTCATTCTAAAATAAATATATTTTATATGCATTTTAAAAGTCTACAATCATTCTATCATATTATTCATATATGTAGCAGTTCCACAGACGCTGCTTATTTTTGGCTTGTATTTTCATATTAGCCGGAATTATTATGTATTGATTAAAAAATTAAAAAATTAAGCCATGCAAAAGCAAGAAAAAAATTTGATCACAGCAAACTTTGAGCGTTACGCAGATGAAACTCTGTGCTTTTATATATTATATGATTAATCATGATATCTTTAAAATTTTTAATCTAAACTTTTATGGACCTACATGGACTTTTTACAAGCGAGAGCAATTAATAAGACTTGAAAACAATACATCTAAATGGGTATTAAGAAACATATTTAAATTTTCAATGGTTTATTGTTTAGAAGCTACTTAAGTTGATGTCATTGCTTTTATTTTAAAAGATGGAAGAAATGAATATCAGGCAGGAATAAAACTGTTTTAGTTTTGAAAGGTTTTTGATAACAAACCTTTGGATTCAAGTGCACCTTTAAGAAAAACGTTGGGTTATAGCCTTTGTCTTTTGAGACAAGAACGGAAGTTTGTTCATTTAT
>MQRK01159412.1:0-11259 GCA_001938485.1 Girardia tigrina | reverse complement strand
TGCACCACATAAGTCTCTTTTTGCGGTTTGCTTCGGTGATCAATGGCTTCTTTTTTCCTGCTCGCCCATAGAAACCAAGTTCATGCAAGGTGCGACGAACTGTAGATGGGGATGCAACGCCTAAAGTAGTCGAAATCTGAAGCATTCGTTTAAAAATTCTCATAATCTCTCATTACTGCGAACACACCGGTGGTCGGTGACTTTTGGTAGGGCGGTGTATATATATGTGTGTGTGTGTTATGTATACACTCAGCATAGACAGACTGCAATAAGCTTAAGCAGACTGAACTAGGCTATAATCTATATGTAGTGTGTAAACTATTTATAGGTTTATATATATAGTGCCCATCAATTCTAACAAAGATAATTTTGAACATTCGATAAAAAAATGTTTAATAGTATATTTTAAAATCGATCTCCGCAGTCCGTCTCCCGCTCACAGTGGAGCAGATTACAGAGTATCACAGAATCAATCAGTAAAGTCTTACCATCAACAGGCAACAGTCCTCGTTGTTCTCGTATATTTTATCGGCAATTCTGAACGCAAACGGTGTCGGACTGCAATAAACATCAATGAAACGAGTCTCAAATTAACTCATGAAATTACTAGTGTTTGTCGATTTGCTCATTAATCTGATAATATCCGCTGATCCATAAATTTCCTTTCTTGCAGAAGGATTCAATCTTTATCAGTCATAAAAAAATATTTTAATCGATAATCAATACAAAAAAAATTGTTAAGGGCGCTCTCTGATTTAAGAGTATAAATATGTGAAAACCATTTTACAATTACAGCATTTTAGTGTGAACATACCTTTGTGAGCATTATCTTCTTTTAGGCCGTTAAGAGTCTGTGTTATCTTAGTTTTATCAAGAATTAATTTTTTTTTATTTTTTTATTAATTCTTAAAAATATTTAATTAATTATTTTATATTTTTTTAGTTTTCTAAATTTAATAATTTTAAAAGTTAATATTAAGCATTGAATTTTTTTGCTTGTTTTCAGAGAAGATGTGAGGATCTTTATCAGAGTTTTAATATTTAATCAAAAGATCAACATTTGGAAATACTTTCAAATTGCACCTTACCAAGAACTAAATTATTTTTACAAATCTTTTCTTTGCCATTATTTTTAAAATGATTTATTCTTATTTTTCATGAAAAGAAATCTTCCAAAAAACATTATTATGATCAAAGTAATACTTGCTCGATGATTAAAATTATTTACAAAGCGTATTCAACATTTCTTTTATAAATAAGACGACTATTTTTTGCTCAGTAAAATAAATAAAACTCTCAGTATTTTTTAAATTGATTTCTCAGTATTTTCAATAGAACTCTTAGAAAAAACCAATTTATCAGTTTTTTAACAAACTGCTATGTTTTAAGATTTAAGTATTTTAGGTTTCAATATTTATTTTAAATGCTCAGTATTTAAATTAAGCGCTCCGTAATAAAAAAAGTAGTACTTATAAATAAATAATTAGAATAAAAAATAAAATAAATAGCTCAGTTAATAATAGAGAAAACCAACTACGTAAGATAAATGTAACAAAATAGTAATAGAGGCTTATAGATACATGGAGGCTTATAAATACTAAAAACCGAAAAGAAGACATAAGAGAAATCGTAACTGGATCTGTGATGGTGTATTTGACACAAAGCAACAAGCAATGGATTTTATAAACGGAGAAAATCATTTGGCCTACCACTACACAAACAAAACTGTTGATGGTGATAAACTTTACTATCGTTGCAAACTAATGAAATACAATGATGTACAGCGATATGCGTTTTAGCATTTATCTACTGTTTAAGAGTACGAAGAAGCAGATATATTAGTTCCGAATAAAGGAAGATCACTTTTGTACTGGTCAACAAGCAAGAAGTCTTACTGTTTTATCAAATTAAAATAAAAGATCTAGCAAATATTAAAACCTTAAACAATAAAATAACGATTTTCAACATTAGCAACTATTTATAGGTATAAAAAATATTTTAGTAAAATTTCAAAAACTTATTAACTTAAAATAGAAAAAAACTTGAAGTCAAAGAAGAGATCAAACAGCTGTTTGAGTTGAACGTCAAGGCGAAAAAAATACTTGAAAAACTTAAAGAACAAGATATGTCAATCAAAAATAAATCCAAAGTCCAGTACTATTTAAAAAAATTGCATCGGTCAACTTGAACGTTGGTGTCAAGAACATACAAGTGTGGATGCCGATGATGAAGATAAGCCTGTTGTTATATGATTTCTAATAAGCATTGATGAAGATGATGACTACGATGATGATAATCATGACTGTGGTCGTTTATTTCAAGTTGTAATTTTAACGAAACGTTTGATGAAGAATGCTACAAAATCTGACAAGTTGCACGTCGATGCCACGTACAAACTGAACTTCGAAGGAATGCCAGTTTTGGTTGTTAAATATTAGTGATATGGACGGGCGACTTAGTCCATGTTGCATTTGCATGTCTTCAAACGAGAAATTTATCTTTCAAATTATTCAATACAATTTTAAAAATTTAGAATCCTTAGTAAATTTCATTTGTCTCATTTCAGATTCATCAGTAGCAATGCACAATGATTTCCTTCATGTTTTGGTAATGACAAGTTGTTTATTATGTTTTTGGCGCACATACGTCGAAGTGTGATGAAACATCTGTATCTCTTAAGAAACGATGAGTCCAGAAAAGCTGTGGAAGAAAATATTGAATGTTTGCAGTTGGCTTCCAATCCAGAGATCTTTCTAAAGCAGTCAAATGTTTCCAAGAAAGAAAAAGAATACGAGAAATAGTACGAAAGCACCCGAATCCATAAGCCATCTACAAACAATGCGTTGGAGTCATTCAATTTGATAATAAAAAATGAACACACATTTCGAAAAAGACGACCACTGTCTCGCTTTTTGTAGATATCTATAAAAGCTGCGCACAGATGATCAAAAATGTATTTGCATGGCGATAAGTCATCCAATGAAACCACAACGATTTCCATAAAAGATTGGACGGCAACATATAATTTGACAAAAGAGAGGAAAGAGGTGAGCTCAAATGAGAATGAAGTTGGCAACGTTTACTATGTACCAAAAGGGCACGAGATAAAAACCACCCTTGACAAAATCAAGTACATCAAGTCGAAAGTTTGGGTAACTTCCAACAAGTTCAGGAGGCAAGCCTTTGCTGTCTGGATCGTTAAACTGCATCACGACATTGAGCATTGGCGAACCGGCTCATAAACTTACCCTTACTTTCTCAAAATTAATCAATTAATTATTGTTATCATTAATAAATACTAAATATTAGTAATAAAAAATTTAATCATAATTGATACAAATAATTTAATTTATTAAATATTTATTATTATCAATTATCTTATTATTATTATCATTTAATATGAATAAATTGTTACTAAATTATTTATTTTAATCATTGTTGGTAATAAATAATTCAATAACTATTAATGAAAAAATAAAAATAAGAACATTAATCAAAATTAATACAAATAAATAATTTAATTTATTAAAAATTTATTATTATCAATTATTTTTTTAATTATTTATTATTACTATTTAATATTCATTATTTGTTATAAAATTATTTATTAATCATTTTTTAATTATTAATTAACAATTAATAAACAAATAATAATGAACAATTAAATTACAATCAAAAATACTAAATATTAATAATAATAAAAATTCTAATCATAATTAATACATATAAGTAATTTAAATTATTAATTTTTTATTATTATTAATTATGATTAAATTATTTATTATCATTACTTTTAATTATTATTCGAATTATTTATTCTTATCAATCATTAATTATTTATAATTTTTTAGTTATTTATTGCCATTATCTATCATTATTAATTTTCATTTAATTATTTAATCATATCTTTATTACTTATTACATTTTATTAAAATATTTATTGTCATTATTTATTAAATATTTTTAAGTATTTACTGTTATTATTTATTATTATTAAAATTATTTATTGTCATAAATTATTAATTATTTTTTAATTGTGACTGATTTAATTATTGTCAATAATTGGTGACAATAAATAATTTAATAAACGAATAATAATAAATAATTTAATTAATTAATTATAAATTGTCATTAGATCATTATCGAACCAATGAGCCCTCACAAACTCATCCTCTCGCTCTCCCTCTCGTCTCCCCATTATCGATCTTCCTGATTATTAATTATTTAATAATTTGCATTAAATTATTTATTTACATTATTGACAAAAAATAATTATATTACAATCAAAAATACTAAATATTACTAATAAAAAATTTAATTATAATTAACACAAATAAATAATTTAATTAATTAAATTTTTACTATTAATAATATGTCATATTTATTAATAATAATCATCATTGATAACAGAGTGGATGGCGTAGTGGTGTGACTGCGGCGGAAGGTGACGGTGGCGACTCTATTGGCAGAGAGGAAGAACAAAATAATATCTCACCCTGAAAGAGAGGAAATAAAATAGTCATTTTTTTTGATTTTTAAGGTCATTAAATTCCGTGCCATAATTATTATTATTTTTAATTATTATTCGAATAATTTATTCTTATCAATCATTAATTATTTATTAACTTTTTCAGTTATTTACTGTCATTATTTATTAATATTAATCTTCAATAAATTATTTATTGCGATTGTTATGCCGAATTCGTGGAATCGGCAACAGTTTGCTGAAATGGTGTAATTACCGAATTCATGAACTAGTCAATTTTTGCTAAATTCACTAACTATCAGAAAAATTTTCATTTTAAAATGAAAATTTCTAATTTAAAAATGAAAGATTATGTATTTATTATGGAAAAATATAAATTTAATATGAAAAAATTCAATTTAATTGCAAAATAGACTACAAAGGTAAAATTCTTATTCATAATTATTACAACTTCCTTGATCGCAAGCTTAATTATAAACACGTGTATTTTTAAAGCATTTTTCAAATTAAGTTGATATTTTTCATTTTAAATATTAAATTAATATTATTTCATATTAAATGAAAAATTTTTAGTATTATTTCCATAATTGAATTAAAAAAATTTCCGAATTCGTGAACTCGGCAATTACACAAATTCGGCAAAACACCATAATTTTTTACTTATTACATTTTATGAAAATATTTATTGTCATCTCTTATTAAATTTTTTAAGTACTTACTGCCATTGTTTATTGTTAATAATTTATTTATTGTCATAAATTATTAATTAATTGTTATTAATTCATTTATTATGGATAATTAATGACAATAAATAATCTAAATATATAATAATAATTAATTTAATTAATCAATTATAAATACTAATTAGGTCATCATCGCCTCATCAGTTCTCTCTCTCCTCTATCGATCGCCCCATAAAAAAATCGCTCTCTCACCAGATTCAGTGCCACCTCAAGCATTGGTGTCAGAGTGATGGAATGGTGGAACAACGGAATCGCATTACAGATCTCCAGACAGTTCTTGTTGTTGTCCGATCGCGACGACAACAGAATCCCGTTGATGGGCGAATGCGGATAACGCGACGCGTGTAAAATGATTTTCGTCAACGCCAATTCTTTGATTACGACACTCATACTTTTGAATTTTAAAGCATTTACTAATTCAATTGATTCAAATTAAAACACAAATGTTATTTTCGTTGAGAAAAAATTAAACAGAATTAAATATTAATTTCAATACTGTAAATTATTTGATTGATTCTTATTGTTAATTATGATTGATTAATTTACATTGATTTTTTATGAAATGTGATTAAAAAAAACATTTACGACTGGTGGAAATATTTTTTTTCTATTTTAAGTAAATAAGTTTTTGAAATTTTACTAAAATATTTTTTTATATCTATAAGTAGTTGCTAATGTTGAAAATCGTAATTTTATTGTTTAAGGTTTTAATATTTGCTAGATCTTTTATTTTAATTTGATAAAACATTTATTTAATTAATACATATCATTATTGATGATTTGTGTATTGTTTAAAAATATATCCATCTTATACTCTAGAGTGTACGATTATGGAAGCAAAAGTTGATGCGATAAGTGATACAATTACCATGCAATAGCCTCCATAATTCAACTTATTGTTGAATTAAAAATTAATTACATACTTTGTAACAAAAATGTTTGAAAACTAACAAACTATAAGAACAATTTCGGAAGAACTCACGTTTCATTAATCAAATTTGATTTAAGTTTAATAATTTTTTAAATGGAATAAATATTTATTTAAATCTAGATATTATTAAGAACACCAATTTGACTTCATATTTTTATTTACACAACAATTTGGATTGTCATTAAGATCATCTTTGTCAACGCTTTCGTACGATTGCATTCTAAACTAAATTGATTAATGAATTAATTCTTATTATTTTTTTAGCAAATGGAGAAATAAATATTTTATTAAAATATTTACTCAAAACTTATTGGATAATAATTAAAATGATTATTAACCCTTTCTCTCGCAGTGTTGTTTTAAAACAACATTAAGTTTATTAGCTGAGAAATTTTAAGCAACAGAAATTCTGCTATTTATTTGAGTGTTGTGCTACAACAACATTGTGAATATTTATATTGATTTAGGAAAACTTGAATGAATTAATTTAATGTTTTCACACTTGGAGTGTAATTTAAAATAACATTTAAACTTATTGTTGTTGTAAAACAACACTGCGAGAGAAAGGGTTAATTATTTAAAAAATATTAATTTGATTTATTTATTAAAAATTGTAAAGATTAATTAACTTATTTAAAATTTTAAAATTATTTGAAATTAAAAATAAATTTAAACAATACATATTTTTAGATAATAAGAATTCAAATATTAATCATCCATCTGGGCAGGAGAGATACAACATACAACATTCAAACGCAAAACATCAAACATTTAAAATATTCTTCACAGATATAATTAAATATTAACAGATTATCAAAAATTAACAGGACTCAGTTCAAATGGTTAAAGTAAATTATGTGTGAAACCAGAGTCAATTGAAATAATTCAACTTAATTTAAAACTTAACAGTATGTTTTATGTATAACAATATTCAAACAAATATTCGTTGATAAAAATATTTTAATAAATTTCTACATCCTAAGGTTTGTCTGTAATTGAATCTTTATCCATGTTGGTTTGTCGAATTCAGAAGATACCTCGGTAAAATACGATTTAATCGTGTTTTACTCTTGTTTGATTCTTCTTGGTTGTAAATCAGTCACAAATTTAAGTAATCGTAACCAGTCACACTAAACTAAATAGTAGCAATACGAAAGCTTCTTCATGACTGTGCTCTTTAACCATCGATGGGTGCAGTTTGTATTTAACATCAGTTTTATCCAGATCAGTTGAGAGTCGAAATATTCCATCCTTTACCTTTTATATTAACATTGTTTTTAACTACTATCTCTTTATGTCTGTTACATTTATAATTTATTACCTTCCAAGTCAGCACATCTTTATTTTCTGGTGATGTATTATTGTACCAACATAAAGCTTATTGTATTGTTATTTTTTATCATCAGGTGATTCTCTTGATTGTTTGGAGATTACTGAAAAATCTCTCAAATTATCTTTTCCGATAGGGGCAGCTGTCAGCATTCGGGCCCATAAAAATGCGCCCCCATTTGGTAATAATCGAACACCAATCAATAATTTTCGCCCTAACGAGGGGGGTTTCCATTCAAATATATAAATGTTGATCTTAAATTTAATCAATCTGCTTTGAAAAGCCGTACTTCAATATCTAAGTATGTTACTCTGCCGCATTGTAGATTTATCATTTTGTGTCCTCTCTCAAGACAAGTTACAAAATTAAAGTCTCGGACAAAAAACTGATTATACACACATTCAAGTGTTGGATCTATCTCTAGATTCGCAAATCTCGATCCATTGTAAACACATTGAGGCTGATTTACCGGTTTCTTTAGGCAATATTGTTATTTCTGGGTCGGAAGATGTCACGATATTTCAACTACAGTTTCTAAACAACATGCCTGCTTAAAAAATCATTTATAAAAAATGTAGTATAATTATCGAGTGCTAGTAGAGAAGGACATTTTTGTTAAAAAAATATTGAATTTAGTAACTGAATTCGAACTTTTATCTTAAATTTCCCTCCAAAGTTTGAATCTCGATGGTCTTCAGTCAATTTAACTTAAGTACTTTTCTCATTATATTTTGTTAATTGCATTTTGTATGTATCAAGCAACTTTTCTTGATAAATTTCCCTTTTCTCATTTCACAGGTTTCGTATCAATAAACTAACATTTTAAAATTAAAATCACAATATCTTTATCTTTTACTAGGATATTTTCGTCTTTACAAAGTGTAGGGATAATTTAAATGCCTAAACTTTTAATATTAAACAAATATTATTTAATATTAAATATTTAATTATATTTGTTTAAATATAGTTATTGTGATATAAAAATACATTTTTAAAATTGTACTTATTTTTTGATTATGAACCCAAATAACGACACTGGTGTCAGAAGCGTGGCTGAGACCAGTCACATCCAAGTCAGAATTCCACCATATTTTAAGAATATGGTACCCTTGATCCCCCAAGTCGATGCCGCTTTTGAACTGGCAAATATTTCCAGTCAAAGGACGAAATATTTTCATATCCTGACCAGCCTGCCTCCCGACATTCTCGAAACACTGACGACAGCCATGGATCCATTATACAGTTCCCTGTACAAGAAGTTAAAACAGGCTTTACTCAAGGAACACTCAATGACAGCAGCTCAGGCCTTGAGTCGCGCAACAGAACTTTGAATGGACCATCAACTCAAACCTACCTGATTACTGGAAGAACTAAAGCAATGCCATCGAGTAATCCAGCCCAACTTCAATCTTGATAAATGTGAATTCCTCAAACAACAGTTCGTAGCTGCTCTTCCAGTTTCTCTCCGATATCATTTAATAAATTACGAAACGCTCAATCTAGAAGAACTCAGCGCTAATGCTGATGCCAATTTCTTGCTTGACGAAAGACAAATTTCGGAAATAGAACCAAAAATCTAGCATTCAAATGAAACTATTGAAGAGATGAAAATCGAATTAAATTAGATAAAATCACCTCAGTAAACTTCAAACTGATAAACCGCGGCTGTGCTTCTACCACCAAAGATTTGGTCGTTTAGTAAAGAAATGCCAGAAACCATGCTCATAGATATCCGGAAATCCTTCGGGAAAAGAATCAGGGACCCAATGAGATATAACACTGAAGTCCCAAGATATTATCATCGACCATTCACATCAAGACTGACGGTCAACGCAATATTTTCCGTTCCGGTGAGGTCCAGTGTCAGGTTATTTGATTTTTTAATTGATTCAGGTGCAGATATCAGCATTGTACCCCGACATCTCTCCAATCCGTACTCCACATCGAGGAGCTGGGAATTAATATCTACCAGTAATATCAAAATCAAAATATTCGGTGAAAAGGTCTTATAATTCCATATCTCGCCATTGAAAGAAGATTTTCAATGGAGATTCACAGTCACTGATGTTCGCTGACCAATTTTGAGCTCCAATTTCCTTGCCCAGTTTAACCTCTTGAAAGACAGCAAAAACTGGAAATTGTTTCGAAACCCGAAAGAAGTACACCATTAACTTACGGTCATTAACAGTTGAAACTTCGGGTCCTCTATCGACACAAAGAGCTCGTAGCCTGGCAAACGCCATCATGCATGATATCACGAAACAGTTTGAAGAGCTACTCAAAGATGGTATCACACGAGAAAGTAACAGCGACTGGTCTTCTCCGTTTATGATAGTCAAGAAGAAGGATGGTACATTCCGTCTTTGCGACGATTACAGGGCTTTAAAAGCAAAAAACCAGGCCGTGTCGGTATCCTCTTCCCAGAATAATCGATATTTTTGATCAGATCTCCAAATGTAATTTTTTTCTCTACTATTGATATAGAGAAAGTATATCACTAAATGCCAATCGACTAAGCTGACAAGCACAAAACAGCCGTTATCACTCCGTTTTGCCTCTATGAATAAAATGTTATGCCTTTCGGATTGAAAAATGTAGCACAAACGTTCCAGCGAACAAGCGATTCGATACTTCGAGGATGTGAAACTTACGCACTGGGGTATATTGACGATATCATCATATTCTCTAAAAACGCTATCGACCATCAAAAACATGTACAAGAAGTTATGACTTAATTGAAGAATTCTAAACTAAAAATCAACTCTAAAAAGTGCAAATGAAACCAATCAAGCGTCAATTTCTTGTGGTTCAACGTATCTAGACTCGGTGTTAAACCGATTAAGAAATATATGTTGAATATTGATACAATGGAACCGCCGAGATCCACCAAAGCTCTACAAAGATTCATTGGAGCCGTTACATTCTACCAGTGGCTAATGTCGAAATTATCAGAAACCTTAGCCCCACTCCCAGGAAGCCAAATCAAAACTTAGAAACATCAAAACAATTTGCGGACCAAATTTCGATACCCTCTTTGTTTTATGCTCCTATGCTTCTGAAACACCAGTGAGAAGTAGTCTCAACCAAGAAGATCTAGAAGGTAATATAAAACCAGTATTTCTTTCCAGAAAGCTGACTGTCACGGAAAAAAGGTACTCTACCTGGAGCGGAGAATTGCCAATTTTGACCGAACATTTATTTTTGTCAGTTTTCAATATATAAATAAAATATATAATTAAATA
Source organism: Girardia tigrina (assembly GCA_001938485.1). Lineage (NCBI taxonomy): Eukaryota > Metazoa > Platyhelminthes > Tricladida > Dugesiidae > Girardia > Girardia tigrina. The sequence goes on along the minus strand of MQRK01159412.1, from coordinate 527 downwards.
ATTAAATTAATAAATTAACCAATTAAATAAATTAAAAAATTAAATTAAATAAAAGTCAAAAAAAAATTAATTAATTAAATAAAATAAATAAATAAGTCGATAGTGAATTCACCAACGGAAAAAGTGTCATTTAGTTCACAGTCGATATTATTATCATTATCCATTGTGAGAGAAGAAAATAATCAATATCGTTCGAACAGGCTACAGTGACGAATAAACAAATTGTGAGCCTCATCTTGAAGGAAATTTTTCTGTGTCAATGTGATTATGTGATTTGACTGGTAATTTTCTTTCTTTATGTTTGCATGTATTGTGTGTGTCTGAGTGGAAATGGAGAATAATAATTCCTCTTTTAAATCGCACGAAGTTTATGAAGTACCGAGTCCAGAGCTTCCAAAAGAAGAATCGAAAACTTCTCGAGGGAAAGCTGAACCTCAGAAATCTTCCGGTACATCGTGTGAAGTCTGTTCAAAGACTGTTTATCCAATGGAACAGATTTTAATGGACAATAAAATCTACCACAAACT
>MQRK01159406.1:0-13021 GCA_001938485.1 Girardia tigrina | reverse complement strand
GCAAAAAGATTAAATTGATTGGCAAAAAGACTAAATTGACCGGAAAATGGTATATTATTATTATCGCTAAATCTTACTTCAATTAAATTCATATTTACCATCAATTAATAAATAATAATTTCCACAATGATAAAGTCTCTTGTTAAATCATTTAAGCAATGATTATTTCTATATTGTATCATTGTTGTTGTAAATCTACCATAAATAAAGTAACAAATTATATCAAATTCTTTCAAAAATTGTAAAACATTCTCAAAGATAACAATTAAACTATAAAAACAATACAATTATATATTGCTTGGTGGGCTTTAAAATATTTGGTTCACAAGCAATGCTATATTTTGATTATTATACAAAAATTATCAACAATATGAAATTCACGTTTTATATAAACAATTTAAAGTGGGTTCCTTGGCTTTGACACTGGGCTTTAATCTGATCTTCGCGGATCGCGCAGTTCACCCCTGATAGTCAGCATGAATTTCTGACCAGGCGTGGTTAAGTTTACTGCTGAGATTATCCAAAATGGTTATTTTCTTTTTCCTTAATATATCAGCGAGTGGAAAAGTCTTAAGGGTTCGTTTCAGGGCTTTTGGAATGTCGCTGATCATTTGATAGATAGCTTAGTAAATTAGCTATCAGGCAAGCAATCGTGATCTTTGATTTGAATTCATTATTTTAGTAGACTCGAGCATTAAGTTTTAAATTTTTATATATGAAAATAAAATGAGTCTTCTCACTTAAATTGATTTTCACCAAAACTACTAATCTTTTAGAAACACAGGCTTCATGAGCATTATTCGTCTTTGCGAGTGTTATTAAATTATGCTGATAAACTGCCTTTTATTTTAAGACTCCTGAACAACTTTAACTGTAAAGATTTTCTCATCTTACCATAAGAAATCTTTGAAGGACTATGCATTTCTTTAATCGATATATTTGGTACAGATTTTTTAACGGATCTTTCAACGAAAATCTTTCCGCAACGTTCTAATTTCAAATGCTTACAATCCGATTCCTTTGTCACGCCAAAGATTCTTTTAGATGAACGTTTGATAAATCTGAAGATGTTACGGAAATAAGATCATTGTGACAATATTTTAATATGTGGATGACCTCATTATTATGGATATTATTATTGTTTTTATTTTTATAATTATTATGGGATGTATCAGATTTTGAATCACTTCGTTAAGAGATGTCTCTTTATCTCTCCTTATTTTTTCAATATTATCAGATAGTTTTTTTCTGGTTTTTATAGAACAAGAATGACCTAACTTCAGCTTCATATCCACTTCTTTTATCTCCTTCTTCATACGGTAGCTCTTATTGCCTAAATACCGTAAGCTAGTGAGACATTTTGACACAATTCGGGAGACATGGCCAAGCTAAAGAACAATTATAAACATTTGTATCTTGTGTGAAAATGGTATTTATGATCTATTTTTAATTTTTGATTATGTTTCAAGAAACTTTGATGTTAATATTTTAAGACCTTCGCATTCCAACTATCCACTGTATTGCAAATTCCAAAATATACAAATTCGGTTCTAATATTTATCATTTTTAATTAAAAGTATTAACAACATCAATATGAGTTTTACAACATTTATTAATATCACAAGCGCATTCACTATTCGACATCTCTCTTGGTCAATATATTTCTGAGTTCATACTAATTATTTTCAATAAATGAAAATCTGTTAATAAAAATTATTAATTATAAAGAATTTAATTGGTTGAAATTAAATCTAAACATTTTTTAAAAAAGAACATATTAAATTAATGTATTAAAATTTTAAATTACATTAAAAAATAAATAATACATTTAAAATTATTTTAAATCTTTTTACTTTAAAATTAAATTAAATTATTTTTAATTAGTAAGAATCAAAGAAAATATCAATCATCCATCTGTGCAGGAGAGGCACAATCCGAATCAACATACAACATGCACAATATCAACACACAATTCAAAACATTCCTCACAAAAAGTAAGACAGGTAAGTTCTTACTTTAAAAATGTCAATTATAAATTAATTTAAATGTAATTTTGAATAAGATTGCGAGCAATCACAAATTTGTACAGTCGAAAAATCTCATTTCTAAGTTTTCAACAAGGATGAAAATTTGTATTATACATAGCTATAAAATTATTCAAATTTAATCGATTAATCTAGTAAAATTGAAAATTAAATTTTAATCAGTTGGCCATAAAATAATAAATGATGATATACGTTTTGTGTTGATTATGCCCTCCCTTACTGAAAAGCAATATCACAGAAAATGAGACATGTTTGAGCCTCTGCATTCCAGAAACTAAAAGTGAATCTGCTGGACGAAAGATGCCTGGAATAGGTCAACACTAAAGTGAGAACTGCTACATCCCACACGAAATACTGGATGTTCACAATCTTTCAGAACACAAAAGGCTTTCTCAGAGAGGATTTCAGGGCATCAGAAATTAAAATTAATTCCGATTGTTATGCACAACTGCTAAGGAAGCAAAAGGAACACGGCAGAAAGGAGGACAGAAAGAACTCAGGTTCTTACATGAAAATGCATCAATCAACTAATCCAACCAGACAAAAGAAGTAAATGAATCATGTTGATTTTTACCGGTGCTTCACCCTCCATACAGTCCAGATCTTGCTCCTAGGGAGTTTCAACTTTTCAGACAACTGGAGAAAGATTTAAAGTAAAGTTACTTGATTGAGCAATGGTATTTTGCAATGCTATGTCCTGGATTCGCTGACTTGACAAAAAACCTATGAAAAGAGCATTTTAGACATTGTGTCACAATGACAAAAATGCTTGCAATTTCGGAAACTTAAATTGAAAAATAAACTTAGACTAATTTCTTGTTTATTGCGACAAATTTGAATAAATAGGGTTGCTAATATTTGAGTACACCAAGTATATGTCTAATAAATCTGGTGATATCAACTATTAGTTGTTGTAAAACAACTTATTTTTATTAATCTTGCAGTTTGTCATTCTATTTGTCTTTGATATTTCTAAGACAATTAAATTCCTAATATTTCGAATAAAAATGTATTCTGTCTATTTCTTTTTATTATTTGGTTTTTAGCTAATAATGGTAAATTATTTAATATTTAAACATTTAATTTTCGATGGTATATATCATGGAGAATAACTATGACTTACAAAGGCTGTGGTATATGTAACCAGTACTTTCTTTAGGCAAACCAAAAATTGTAGAACGCTCAAAGGCAATTAAAATCTTTTTAATACGAATTTTTATACTCTTTTCCATAGAACGTATCCACCGCATAAAACGAGACCTTACAGTAATCTGAATAATGTGCTAGAGAGACCCAAGTCGGCATTCATTAAAAAATGATGTTCTTCTTTCTGATTTATAGTAATAATTAATTATAATATTAACAACAAATATACCGATTTTATTTTAAATTAACCTTCATTCGTCCCTCAAATCGACTGTACACTAAAAAGACTGTACACTTCGGGTCGCAAAAGACCCGAGGAACGGATGATGGTTAATAAAATGATTTTTCTAGAAAAATTAAATTATAGTTCAATTTTCAAAATTAAGTTCACTGTTACTAGAAGTGTTATAAGAAGTGGTAATTAAATTTAAAGTTCTTGAAATGTTTATTAGGGATATTAAGCGGTTAAAATACGGTAATAATAATTATTCAACAAGACTATAATTTATTCTAAATGTGACTTGAGTCTTTTGCAAAGACATGTTGATTTTTGAGTACCGAATTGTGGAGACGAATTCCTTAAAGTGTGTAAAAGATCTTCGAAAATACCAAAGCCTTTTTTATTTTCTTTAAATTTTTATATTATCAAGTACAAAAAATACATATAGTAAATTAAATCTTATCATTTGCTTTTTCTATACATTTGCTCTAAGGATATACAATCGTCCATTATTATATTTTATTAGAAACTTAAAAAAATATTGTGACATTTTATATATAATTTCAGATACAATGAAACTTTTATTACTACTGGAATCTCTCATTTGATATTCTACAAATTTCAATTTTAACAAAATTTAATCATTTTTATATCTCGAATTAAATCTTAAATTTTCATATATCACAAATTTTATTAGAAAAACGAAATAATAAACAGCAAAACGTTTTTTTCTGCAATTTATAATACTTGAAAACAATTATACATTGTCTATAATTATATATTCATCCACTTCCCAAAGTTTGTGATAAGAAGGATGTATGAAGTACTCAAACTCTCTGAAAATTGCTTTAAATTGTTTCGTAGTCGAATTCATATTTAATATTTTATTTTCACGTTTGGAAATTTATTAAAATAATTTTTGAAATATTTTTTAAGGAATACAGAAATGTTATTAAAATCTTTTGAAAGAATGTCAAATTAAATATACCAATTAAAATTAAAAAATTGTTAAAATATATAAGTATTTGATGATTGTCAAAGAAATTTTAAAATTAATAAAATGAAATAATAATTAGATTTTAAATATTGCTAATAATTGTTAATGTTAAAGTAATTTAAAAGTTTTATATGATGTCGGATCCAACTTTTAATAATAATTCTGAAGATTTACCAAGAACATCTAACAAGTTTATTGATTTTTTTTTGTTTAATGAACTATTTATAAATAATTTAAATATGTCTTTTATATTGTTTATTCATAAGCATTCCATTTTCAATCGTTCTTTTTAGATTATCCTACTCTTCTTGTGCTTCGAACAATGTTGCAAAATTAAAAGGAGTTCTGTCGCATATGGAAAGGAAAACAAACTTAAGCTTCCAGGAAAAGTGCACTTGAAATTCATTTCAAGAAAAACAATTTTTTATAAAATTTTTGATGAGTTAGATTCATTTTGCACGACATGATCAATAATCATAGAAGAGGATTTTGTGTTTTGTTCCATCATCATCAGCAATTTAAAATTTATGCAAAGTAATTAAAATGAAAGATAAACAAGTTGTAATATTTCTAGTTAAAAATTACATTATTAATTAAGATTTTAAATATTGAGAATGTTGTACTTTGTCCACTTTGAATAATAATTAATGATTGATTCACAGAAATTCCGCTCTTAATGTTTATCCAAACCTTTTTGCTGAACAGAAAACGACAGCTTCTACCGACATGTGGACTGTTAAGAGTGAATTTGAGTCCGTCAAATCAGTACTGAGACTCGAGTTCAAGATTGAGAGTGTGCATGAGAGGATGTACAGGAATACTGAGAACTTGGTACTTTTGGACAGACACGTACCACTGGCTTTCCATCACAGCCGCATGGACGGGTGCCCTCAGAGGGTCATGATAAAGAAGACACATTCGATTAAGACTAGGTCAAAAAATCACAAATTGCGGATTGAGAAGGGATATTTCGATTAAGATTTGCATGTTTCGATTGACATTGACATATGCGTCAGTTACTTTTTCAGTGACATTAGCCTTTTGATATTTAATAAAAAAACACAAGGCAATTAAAACCCTTTTGAATTTGTCCCATCAACACTTATTAACTACAAACAAGGTTGAAACAAAGCAGGAGTATTAAAACAAAATATTTGTTTCATCGTTTTTTCAATAATTATTTCCTTATTTTTTGTCAAATCTTTGAATCCCAATTATCAAAGAACAACAGATTTATGGATAACATTCAATTAAATAAATGGACATGGAAGTTTGCTGAGTTTTGGGTTAAGAAAGTCTCAGAAATGAAATTCTAATGATCTCTTAGGCCCGAAGCATTCAATTAGGAAAACCTTTTCTCGGTCGACTGACTCGATTGTGAATGCTCACTAGTTTGGGTTTTGAGATGATGGTTTGTATCTTATCTCTTTGAATTGTATTGAAACAAAAGCTGTTTAGAAGGTCCACCAAAACTAAAGAAAGAAGTAGGACCAAAGGGGATTCTTAAGCTTTTTGCTTTTACTTTCTATTGGTACCGAATGACCAGCTCTTGAATTTTGAGCAATAATCATTCATGCCTCTGGCTTTAAAGTTGAACGCATAACATCAGCAAAGTGGGAATTAAAAGTTTTCTCTTGCCGAGAGATCAGTGCGTCTGAGGTCTCAATACGTTCCTTCAGCTATTGTTTCATTTGAAAGTTCTGATAACCTCACAATGTTGTCCAACAACTGTATATTAGGTAGAATATTGATTGAAGAATACATTGATTCTTTATTCTGATTCCATGTTGAATTCATTTCACTGTTAAACTTTTTGAGCCATTCTGGGATTATTTTTTTATTGGTTTCTGTAATCAGTCTACTGTTTTACATTTTTTAGATGTTAAGTTGTTGCAAAAGCAATAGAGGTTTTGAACCTAATCTTTAAACAAATGTAACTCAGCAGAATCAATACATTCTTTCCAACGAGAAACCAGTTTATTGATGCCCCTAGTGCAGACTTCCTGAGTTCTGGATGCGATGAAAGCATTAAAGGCGTATTTGGCGTCGCCTTGGTTTTGAAGCATTTTTCCTGGAGGAAATTGTCCAGAAGCTTAAATAAATGGTAGTCGGTTGGCGAGAGGTCCAGTGAGTGGGTGGATGAGATAGAGTTTCGTAGCCTAATTCGTTTAACCTTTGTAGGGTCAGTTTTGCGATGTGGCCGGGCGTTGTCGTGGAGGAGAATTGGCCCTTTCATATTGACCAATCTATGTTACATACGTAGAGCTCGTGATACATTTTGTCAATTTGCTGGCAGTACTTCTCTGCAGTGATCGTTTCATGCGTATTCAAAAAGCTGTGATAGATGAGACCGGCTGCAGACCACCATAACTTTCTTTTGGTAGAGTTTCTGTTTCGGAAAGCGGTGAGGAGCCTCATCGTGGTCCAACCATTGTACCGAAGTCGTCAATTGTTGTACAGAATCCACTTTCCATCATACGTCACAAGTTCTAGTTGCGCAGAAGAAGCGCGGAACACACCTCAAAGCGACATTTTTTTGATTTTCGTTCAATTCGTGAGGCACTCATTTATAGAGCTTTTTTCGACTTTCCAATTGCTTCAAGTACCAAGCAACGGTTGAGGGATCAACGTTAAGCTCTTCTGCGATTGCGCGAACAGTTTTGCGTGGATCAGCTTCCACCGGCTCCTTCGATTCATCGCTTTCAATCGTAGATAGGCGCTGCCATGAGGTTCATCTTCCATGCTGGTATTACCAGAGCAAAACTTTTGATACCAGCACTGCACCGTGCATTCGTTGACACTTCCCTTGCCCCAAACTTAGTTGATGTTTCGAGTGGTTTGAGCTGCATTACGCACTAGCTTAAACTCGTAGAAGTAAATGTTGCGAAAATCACGTTTTGACATCTGCAATTAAAATCGAAATTATTAACAATAGAAACATTATGGTAAGTTTTAGACCAATATATCTGAAAGAGTATAAATTAAGCTTTTGAATGACTCATACCATGCTTTAGTCATATAACATTGCGGTAAATACAAAAAAATCAAAAATCTACATTCCTTTTGCAACAACTTAATAAAAGGGACTATATTTGTCTCTCTGATGTTGAAATTCACTTTTTCAGTGATATTGGGCTTATAGGCTCTTTAGAGGGCCTACCTGAACAAAATAATTTTAAAGCCCCTTGATAGGTCTCCTGTGGTTACGAAAGTGGCATTTGAACTCCCAATCACAGTCTAAGATTCTTAAAGCCAAATGAGGATATTAGATATTTATTGTTTCCTTTACTATCGTTGAATATTCTGAGTTTCCATTACTGATTGATTGTCTTCTTGAGAATTATCTTATCGATTTCTGGTGTTTCTGGCTTGTTCAGCTTGAGCTGATTACATTGTTTTACACCTATTTCTGCGGTTTCATTGGACGTTTGATAATCTCGATTCATGTGTCCTGTAAATCACCTCTTTTTATGAATGGTTGCAGTTTGGCATTGGAATTGATTACGACTTCATGTTGTGAAGGTATATCGTTTTGTGATCTCTTCTGATATGCCTGTTGAGCTTCTTTTGTTATGCAAACTCCTTAAAAGGGTTTGGTTCGAAAATTGTATTACTTTGTTTCTCTCGTACAAAAGCTTCGGTACATCTATTCGTATGCAATTAATCCTTACAGACCTCATCAGCATTTCGGTGGAAATAGGAGGATCTATGAGAATTACAAAGTCTTTGGAGCGCTTATAAATTGTTTCATCTCAAAATGGCTGCTGTGTGTTTCTTTCTTTGAATGATCTTCCTTTCCATATGCACTACAACTTTCAAGTCAAAGTGGTTCATCGTTTCAACTTTACTAGTGAACGTAAGACATCTACAGGTGATTACATTCATCAGATGCATAAGTCTTATATCTAAGATCTTCATAGGGACCTTTTCAGTCTTTTTCAAATTAATTACATATAAAGTGCAAAGGTAAAATGACCCTCACCATTTTGTTTTAAAAGAGAATTTTTCATACAGTTTCTCACTACATTAGTTCCAAATATAATATTGTTTTATTATTAAAATAACTTTTTTATTTTCGTTAACTATTTGGGCTTATTATAAAAATGTGTTTGGATAATCAAAACGTTTTAGCCTAAGGGTGTTTGAACTTATAAACATTCATTAATGAAAATTTAAGTCATCTTTCTCAATAAATCTTAAAACTTATAATGATTCTCAGTCGGTGACACATGCCAGAAGTACCAAACTGATTACGGTTGCAAGGTTTAATGTTTTTCCGTTCATCTTCTCAGAATAACGTCACCTTATGGTAGTGGATGGCAGGCCCCTTACAATTTCGATATTGAGTAGATCTCCACCAAATCAAATACAGGACTCTTTTGTCTCGAGGTGAATTTAATTTCCCAGGGGTACCACGTGGAGATATGTCAGACTGGCTAACGTAGGTGTACAAGTGCTATTCAATAATCTATTTCAAAATGATATTAAATAACAGATATAATGCTGTTATAAGCTTAGTTCGAAGTATACTTTTACACTAACCTTATAAATGTTTTATCCATATATTATTGTACGCATCGATATATTGAGTATCTAGTCTCAAATATTTTCCAATCACGTCTCCTACAAACACAGAAAAAAATATTTTTCTTTTTATTGTTACATCGAAATAATAGACAGAAATATTGAATTTTTTTTAAATATAACAAAACCAGAAATTACTTAATTCGAATTGAGTTTTTTTTAAATAAATCGGATACTTAAAGCAATAAATTAATAATTTAATTTTAATAAATGAGTCAGTTAATTTGTTACTCATAAGTAAATTATACAATTAAATTTTCCAACACGGAAAAGATTTTGTCATTAAAATTTTTTTTATTTTTCTACACGCAAAATTAATTTTTAATATTTTAAAAAGTGAATTTGATTTAAAATTTATTACCATTTTAAAATATTTGTCAAAAATTAAATTAAATCCATCGTATATTGTAGATAAAATAAAATCAAAATATTAAAAAAATAATAATAAATCATTTTTAATAACGAATTAAAATTAAATTTAAAATTTTGGATTTAATTAACATGATTTTTATAATTATTATTTTTATTTATTATTTTTTAATATTTAAAAAATTTAATTTAAATAATTTATATATTATTTATATTGTCAAAACAATTATTAATGAAAAAAAAATCAAAATTATTATTTCTCGATTATTTTCTTTTTTTGGAATTTTCTAATTTGATTTCTTTTCAGAGAAAGAATTTTTTGATATTATCGTTTAAATCGGGTTTGATGGTTTACCCGAAAAAATTGTTAAAATTATACAACTATAATTAGATTTATTTGATTATATTATAATTTTATTTTCGGCTTATAAGAGTTTTATCAATTAGACTTGTCAAAATTTTATTTAGCTTATACAATTGTATTCAATGTAAATTTACGTCTGAAATACCATTTACAACAAAAAAATTATCGAGCAAATAATAAAAATAATTTTTTATTATTTAAAATTATTTGCTTTTAACCTTTCAATATAAAAAATTTAATTTTCTTATTCTAATTTTCTTCTTGTAATAATAATAATAATAATTATTATTATTATTATTATTATTATTATTATTATTATTATTATATTTAATTATTATTATTTTTAAAATTAAGAACGCGCTTTGTTTGTACTGTTAAATATATAAAATTAAGACAATTAATAACTCTTATTTCAAGAAAAAGAAATTTATTAACTTAATTAAACGAAATTAATTTTTATAAATTTTAAATTTAGTTCCATTCAATTGGGCGGTTTCGGCAGATTAAAAAGATTTTATCTTAACTATGAATTAATTTCAATTTTTTGAAATAAAATTATTTTAACAAATATTTAATAATTAATTTCAAATGAGTACAAAATAGAACAAAATCGTGGAGGGCATTATTTTTTATAAATAATTAATACTTATTTAAAAGCAGACATGGTCATGTTCCAATTTCAAAATTATCTAAAATTAAATTTAAATAAGTTTTAAAAAATAATGATGGGGATAAGGATGGAGAAAAATTCTAAGTTAAATCCCTACGGAAAACAAGTTTTGATTTTCAAAGTCAATGAAAACTTAAGATTGCTTTTTTGATTAAAATGTACAAGCATATATTATTTTTTAAATGGGTAACAAAGCAGTTTACCACTGAATATGACGGTTGATCCGTCGAAATATATTACCTTTACATATATTTTGAAATGAATAAATTTTTGTTCTTATAAGAAATTAATCTGGATTGAATCTTATTAAAAGTAATAGTTTAAATTATTATTTTGATGGATTCAAATCCTGATCAAAGAATTTTTGATCGGTGTAAGGATAATTAAATTAATATCAATACATATTACCCTAAGTTCTTGTCTATAAGCCGCGGCTTATCTAAAAAAAATATTTAAATTTCTGTCTCTATTTACAAATATATATAAAAGGTTCATAGTATGATTATATAAACTCCTGAAATTGTTTTAATCGATCAACATAATTATTTATTGACACACATAATTTAATTGTGTTAATTTCAATAAACGTTTCGTTTCGATTTTTGTCTTCTAATGCAGAGGGGGGGCGATAAGACATTTTTTAAAAACAAATACTAGACCAAACTGTATTAAATTTTAACATAATTTGATTATAAAATAATAAAATAAAAAAATAATAAAAAAACAAATATTAAAAAATTTTTACTTTATTAATAATAGGCAAAGTATTGCAAAATGCAATCATTACAATTAGGGGGAAGGATGGGATTGTATATTTGAACAAAGAAGGTCCATTCTTGGCTGAATTGGTGGCAATGAAAGACGAAGGTCTTTTTCAACTTGCAGACAGTTTCGAGATTTAGTTTTAATTGTTACCATTGAGGAAAATGCCTTCTCGCACAGGTTGGTAGAAGAAAACGGAATTAAAATTCACATGGCTAGTTCAGAAATTTGAGGATATTCATTTTTAACAAGTATCCGAAATTCAGCTAGTGGTACTGTATCAAATTTCCTTTTTAGAGTCCGATCAGATGACAATTCTAAAAGTTTTACCAGATGTGATATTGAAAGATGACTTATTGTTTCAATGTCATTGAATGGGCTCCTGATCCACTCATGCTTAGAAAGAGATAAATCATCGAAATACTTACCAAAATGAACTTTGAGATTAGTGAGATGAGTTATTACTAATAATTTTACTTCAAACATTGCAATGTTGTCATTTTCATAGTGTGTTTTCCAAAGAGTTATTTTCTTTATAAACCCAGTAATTTTGTTGTTTAGTTGAAAAATGTTGGTAAGTTTAAAAAATATATCTGCCAGAAATGATAAAATTGCAAGCCATCTTGAATCTGTGAAATATTTAGCTAGTTCAGAATTAGCATTTTCTAGAAAAATGCCCACATCGTGCTTCAATTCAACTAGACGTTGCAGTAATTTGCCTTTGATAGCCATCTTACCTCAGTGTGAATGAGAACTGAATCATAATCCGATTGCATTTCTTTACAGAGCACAGAAAATAAACGAACATTTAGAGGTCGACTTTTCACATAGTTGACTACTTTTTTGCCTCTTGTAAAACCATTTTAGCTTCTACATCGATATTCTTAGTTGCCAGGATTTCTCTATAGATAATACAATGGGTAAAACAAACATGGGGTGCAACTTCCTTAATTTTAGTTTTTAATCCTTTCTTATCTCCGGTCATAGAAGCAGCATCATCCGTACAAACTCCAACGCTATTGCTCCATTTTAGATCTTCTGTCTCTGGAAAGTTATTTAGCACATTGAATATATCGTTTCCGTTGGTTGTTTGAGTAAGCGCTTTGCAAAAAGTATATCCTCCAGTAACTTATCAACAAAACAATATCTCACATAAACAAGTAGTTCAGCCATGCCAGCTACATCAGTAGATTCGTCAATTAGCAGGGAAAATTTCTCACTAACTTTAAGACGAGCACCTAGTTGTTCTTTAACATCATTGGACATTTCTTGAATACGGCGAGAAACATTGTTGTTTGATAATGTAATTGATTTCATAGCCTCTGAGAATTTTTTGCCATGTATAATTTCACACATTTTCATTGCAACTGGAAGCACAAGAGTTTCTGCAATTGTATGAGGCTTCTTGTCGAAAAAAAACGATGAAAAACGACACTTCAAAAGAAGCACGGAGAGCTTTTGTTGATGACGTTGTTATTTTGTTCATGAGAGCTTCTTGCATTTGTAATTCCATGCTCTTACGTTCAAAATACTCTACAGCCTTTTCAGCAATACGTGGGTGCTTTGCTACTAAATGTCACCTTAAATTTCTTGGTTTTAAACTGTCATTAACCAAAATTTCTGAGAAAATAACGCATTGTGGATGTTGTGTACTTCCAATTTGATTAAATGTAAAGCCCAATTTTATATAATCTTCTTGATACTTTCTCAGCTTACATCTTTTAGGAATGAACTTTTTCTTAACTTTGAAGTTGTCAATGTTTATTGACTGGGCCTCTTCATTTGAATTACTTTCACTGGATTTAGACGCGTCTTGGGAGTTATCTGCCTTGCGTTTCTTACTTATCCACTTATCCATTTTTGA
>MQRK01159395.1:0-11644 GCA_001938485.1 Girardia tigrina | reverse complement strand
TGTAAAATAAAAGTTCTATACATATTTATCTTTATTTTTTTGTTACGTTAAAGGAGTTCACTGAAACACGTTTTCAGTTAGCTCTTTTACAATCCTTGTTGTACAATCAAGGGTCAATTTTTGCTTATCAAAAATAAATAATTTGAGGGATAAATAATTGCAAGACTGATTTCTTGAACAAATGCTGGTTTTTAAGAAATGATTTTAATGTCGGAAAGCAGAGTTCTTCGATTTGAAATTCAGAAAAGTTTATCTACTAACAATACAGTTTTCGGGAGCCCAAGAGATTACCGAAAATCAATTCAAGCATTTCTTATTGATCAGTTTTTCGAAACAAATTCGATTACAATTTTTATGACGATGAAGAAAAACGAATAATTTTAATACTTAATTGAATTGAATTTTATTTAAAAATTATTTGAAATTTAATTTTATTTCTGAATTTTTACAGAATGCATTTGTACAATTTTAAAGGGAAAAATTATGGTCACTATAATATGGATTCGGTTTTTCGAAACAAAGTCGATTATAATTAACAAAAGCGAATTAATTTCAAAAACATGAAATTAAAGTAATTTACATAATTTGTTTTAATATCGTAGTTTGGTAGATATTTTAATCGATATGGAATTGCAATTTGTGAGCAGTGAGAAAGGAATGCGGAAACTGTTCTTTGAAGGTTTTTATAATATAAAAACAAAGAAGTGCGGGAAAAGGTTTATTGGTGCTGCGAAGGATATCAAAACGTAAAATGCAGAGCACTAGTATTAACTAAATGCACCTTTAGGGCCGTTCCATCATTATTTTAGCATTATTTGACCATTCATGGAATTAAAGCCAATAACTTTGTCCCTCTGGTATATGAGCTGCTGGGAGACAAGAAGAAAAAATCGTATGAACATCTACTAAGAAAGGTGAAGGAGCTGGAGCCTGCTGCTTATCCTCGGACCATCATGACTGACTTCGAAATGTCAATAATAAACGCGGTGAACATCGAATATCCTCTTGTAATCCATTGTGGTTGTTATTTTGGCGGAAAATACAAGCAAGCGGCGTGTAAGAATTATAATAAGATGATGCTGATTTTGCTTTAAAGCTTCGAATGCTTCCCGTTCTGTCTTTTACTCTTACTACAGAAGTCGAAGTAGCATTTGATGCTCTTTGCGAGGGTAATATTTTACCTCAGGAAGAGCAGTCAGTTATCAATTACTTCGAAGACACGTTGATTGGGCGTCCATGGCATCGTCAGGGTCGCCGTCCTCCAATGTTTGCACATGCAATATTCAATTGTTATGATGGTGTTCTTCAAGGGCTTGCCAAAACCAACACCATCAAAGAATGGCACAGAAGATTCAAAACGTTATCTCGTTAACTAACACAATTAAGAAAATGAGGCTTCCAAGCTGCTGTCGCCTTACGAGAAGCCTTTTATATGACAGTACGATTCCACGGTCCTATTTATGGAGATCAACAAAATTTCCAGGAGTGATATTTCTTCAATAAAACCATTTCTCCCGTCCGTAGTTGACATCCATATGTTGACATTTTAATGAGGCACATAAGGTGTACCTGGTGGCAACCTGGTAAACGAGTTAAAACCATGATGATACTCTTTTTTATTGTTAATTTCATTCTGTAAAATTATAAATTTTAGTCATTTTAAAATTGAAATTTTATTTGAAAAGTACAATGAAAAGATTACAAAATAAATCCAATAATGACTGATTTTATTTCATAATATACGATTTTTTTAATATGTAATCAATTAATTATTCTTTTGATGATTTAATCCTCAGTTTCTTACTAGAAAAGAAATTGATTTATCTTATGATAACTTCATGTTATTTCTTATTTTATGATTTAAATTAATATTTTTTTTCTAAGTTTTTTATTAGAAATAGTTATTTTATAGATTTTTAAAAATGCGATAACCATATTTATTATTTTATTTCTTTTTGTTTGTTTGTCAGGATTTGTTATTTATTGTTATTTTTTTTCTATAATTCATCAAAATTTAATCCTTCCTTGTGAGTAACTAGAATGATATTTTAGAAAGTTTCTTTTACAAATATTTCAAGATTTTTTATAATTATTGCATCTGTTTTATAAAATAAATAAATGTAGGAAAAATTTTTGGTTTGCATTATTAAATTTATAATTGTTATGCAAAATAAAAGAAATTTTTCTTTCTTTCATTTATCTTATTTATAATAATATTATCAGTTTTATTATGTATATTGATAATCGTATCAATGGGTTATCTCCTATTTCTTTTACTTTTTGACGTATCCTTGTACACATTATCTTATTTTGTATACAATCGAGTTATATATATTTCAATACGTACTTCGTTATTAAAATTGAAATTTTATCTTTTTATTATCTTTGTAATTAAAAAAAAACATTCATTTATGATAGTAAGAAATAATTAAACAAATATCTTAAAAAGCTTTTTTATGCTAAAATAATTCTTAAACGGTTCTCTTAAAGCGAAGTCGTCAGTTCTTCTTCTAGATCAAATTTAAATAACCTTCCGCTGCTCGCGTGGCATTTAGAGCACAAGTTATCGCGTGGCGTCTGGCAAACAACACACACATTTTTCCATTCTTTTTATTTACTTATTTTCTATATAGGTATATATAAATATATGTATTCATGGAATTTAGAAACCTGTTTATGAAGGCCTTCTACTCAATCGATTTTTTTCAAACTTTGCACACTTACTCATTTTCGATGACAATAAATGATTATGTTAAAATTTGATCGAAAATAACTTTTTAAGATCCCAAAATGGAGGAAAACGGAAAATTCGGAGTTCCCGCACAATATTAATTGCAAGATATCTATTTATAAATTATAAATAGTTTATAATAATTTTTAATCTTATTTTTAAATTAAAATTTTTTAAATCTTAAAGAGTTCTGTCTGCGTAAAGAATGAATATAAAAATTTTAATTTTGTGATTTACTAGTTTAGAATTTATGGGTTAATTTAAATTTTCATCTCGTCAAAATAATTTATTATTTTTTTAATTTAAAAGTTAAAATACTTTTATGTTAATATGCTTATTAAATATTTTAAAATTAAAAATGATATAATAAAGTAACTATTAAAAAATTAAATACTTATTTAAAAATAAAATATGTTTTTAATGTGTTTACTAAATATTTTAAAAATTAAAAATGATATAATAAAAGAAAATCATAAAAAATTAAATACTTTTTTAAAAAATAAAAAATATTATTTAATGTATCTATTAAATATTTGAAAATTAAAAATTATAAGAAAACATTAAATATTAAATATTTATATATCAATAAAAATATTTTTACAGTCATAATAATTTATATATTTTATTAGAAGTTATGAAACAATTTTAAATAAATTTTAATATAAATTTTTAGTCTTAATGTGAAAATTAATTAATAAATTTAAAGTTTAAAATTTGCTAAATTTTAAAAATTGAATCGAAAAGAGTTTAATAGGTTAATTGTGGTGAAATAATTAAATTAACAGAAAAATTTGTTTAAATATGGGAATTGTTGTTATATTAATAAATTGTGGTGTTAAATTATGAGTTCTGAATTTGATAATAATGAAAGTGGCATAAACGCTACTTACAACGGGATTGAACAATTTTTTTCCTATCCGTATTAAATTATAAATATAAAACTTTAAAAACAATACTTATTATAACTTAAAAACTCCAATAATCTTATAACTGTTGTAAACACAAAAAACGATAGTACCTATACGTTCAATCCTTATATAAAAAATAATTCCTTTTGAATTACCGCAATAAAATTTATAAATAGATTGACCGTTAAAACAATAATATTCGAGTAGATACACAAAAGCAGGAGATTATATTCAAAAGGAGACAGAAAATACAGATTAATAAACATGATTGGCGTCTGACACACACCACGCGAGCAGTGGAAGGTTAAGAAATGAAATTGAAAAAATCAAATTTAACACATTTTAATTTCAGATTAAGTGTGTAAAAATTCAAAACTTATTATCGGAATAATTTTACTTTTAATGACACATTTTTCTCTATAAACATCTTGAAAAACTGATTTGATTGACGTCAAGTTATCTTTTTGCAAAAATGTTTTATTCTTTTATTTTTCTATTTCTAAAATTATGTTTATCCTAACTCTATGTTGTTGATTTCGAAAAATAATTGTTTACTGCGAATAAATTATTTTAATTACATTTTTGAATACTTGATATTATTTTAAGAAATTCTAAAACTAAACAGTATCAAACATTTATACGTTCAAAATAAGAGAATATAATTATTATTGCAAAATTAGTATGATTCATAATTTTAAAATACATAAATATTTTTTATTAAAAAAATTAACTTTTCTAGCAGATTTAAATCTTCATAAAAATATATATTTATTTCATAAATATATATTTTATTAAACATTTTAAATTTTTTGAAAAGCGTGACAAACACGAATTGTGCGTGACGAAGATTATTTGATGTTTCTTATAAAATATATAAAATTAAAAAAATATTTTAATTATCGCATGTTAATAATAATAAATTATTATCAGAATTTTATTTTTTTCAATATTCATTTTTATTATTATATTTAGAAAATTTTTCCAATCATGCATTTTACAATTCATCCGCGGCGAGTAATGTCAACACCGAGCCCGAAATTAAAATCCACCATGATATTTCACCTAGCAACACTTCCATTTATAATTCTTCTCAGAATCAAATCAAGTCAGATCTGGCTAGAATTAATCTATCGAATGGTCTGTCATATCATGTTTCTCCTAAATCTAGATCTTCACATCTTGATTCAAATTCTCCTGGTCCACCATCCCTTGGATTCTATGGAAATTCCGACAGATTATATCTTCATGGATCGGATAACGGGGAGAATAACTTTAGTTGGTTTTTGATTAATGTCTTTGAAAATACAATAAATTTTAATAATTTAAAATTATAGCGTTCATAATTCTTGTGTATAATGAAGTGTCATATTTTAGGCAAATTTAATTGGAAAAAGTAGGGTTATGGTGACATTATCGCTTTTACTTCATCAGTTTCTAGTGCAATACATAGAATTTGTAAAAAAACATTTCTTTTTATTAACGAATTCGAATTCACGACTAGTAAATTAAAAAATTAAAATTTTTTATCCATTCTTTATGCAGACAGAACTCTACTTTGCCAACAAAGTTTTAATTAAAAAATGATTTATAAAACACAAATATTCACAAAAAAATAATTTAATATTTATCTTGATAAAAATATTATTTCATTTAAAATGGTAATATGATTATGCAGACAATATTCCATCGAATATCTGGCTTACAGATACATTCCATCATTACATTATCAACAAATACCTTGATGTTTAATATGAACGTTAAAAAATAATAGTATTCAACCATCTAAGTTATACAATTATTTAACGACAAAACATCCTAATAAAAAGATCAAACTTTGAACTTTTTCATAGATCTTTGAGACAATTTCAATAAATCACTAAAAGTTGAACAAAATTGTAACTATAAAATAGATAAAGGTTTCATTACATCGTACAAAATTTCAAAGTTAATATCCAATGAGGCACACACACTATCGGAGAAACATCAATTATTCCGGCTATTTCTGTTGCTTTCTCAACTATTTTGTTTCGAAATCCACGCAAAGTAACTCAATGTTAATGAAGAAGTAATTCATTCGTTTCAAGACGTATTGATGAAATGGGAGTAAATGTGGAAGAGCAATTAGTATCTTATTTAATACTATAATAGAATTATGATTTCTGTCATTCTGTCTGTGTGAAGTTCCCGGAGTTCAGTAAAACATATTTAATTATTTTTTAAAATGACAAAACAACCGATTGATCCGGAATCTACGCAACGATGTGATTCCAACGATGTGCCCCTCAGCTACCGATCCGACGAGGAGAAGTCGATGAATCAACGATGAAAAGGGTCAACATAAATACAAAAAAATCAATGTCAACCATACGAAACCCAAAGAAGGAAATATGATGAATTTGGATGGAAAATTGATTGATCCTAGACTTACTCGCTGATTAGAGAAGTAGAAGTTGGTGAATTCGGTAATAAAAGTATTAATTCATTTAATAAATCGATAAATTAATTACATAATTACCTTTATAATAGAATTAATTATGAATTATAAATTTGTGTGAAGGCAGATCGGAAGTATTTCCGTTTTTCCAGATATACTTAATATATTTAACTAATAAATACTATAATAGAATTATGATTTCTGTCTGTGTGAAGTTCTCGATGATTAAAGTGATTCGTTTAAAATTCGCCAGACCTGGCAAAACGGGTTCACACTAGTTTGAAAATAAAGAAATAAATTTGAGATCAAATGAAACATTGCTATTGACGCAAGATTTACGAGTGATAATCAGTTCATTGAAGAAATACTTTTTACTCATTTCTTGAATTCAATAATTATTTCTCAACAAAAAATATTCCAATAGAGAATGTAATTATTTGTGCTACAGATGGTGCTGGTGCCATGACTGGAAAATACAAAGGATTTTTTGCTTATTTAAAAAACGTTGTATATACAGTTTTCTGCAAACACTGTGTTATTCACAGAGAGTATTTCATTGCTAGAAATCTGACAGCTGGATCACAATAAACTATTTGTGGCAATAAAAACGTTCAATAAAATTGAAAAGAATGCTCTTTAAAATCGACTATTTCAAAAATTTTGTGAAGGTAACTCCATCCGTTTGAGATAGCTGTGTATGATGTAGAAGTATAAATCCAAGAGAGTTCATTTGAAATTCAAAGTGATAACTTCGCTCAATAAAACTTATTAAATAGCATTGATAGTTTGGGGCTAATTTGTCGAAAAAAACGGAATTATTTGTGATTGAATTTTCAAAGTCGTACTGAGTAGAATGTTGAATTAGATACGCTTTACAACTCTTAAGGAAGCAACGTAACTACCTGGATATCATAAATAGAGGTGATTTATTAATAATGGTGACATCATTAGAAGCAAAAATAGAGTATTTTGCTGAGCCCCATCAAGTACAATGATCACATTTACATTTATTAATTTTAATATGATCATTGCTCGTATTAGTTATTTTTTTATTATACCACTAGTCTAAAAAAGTATCTTATTTTTTTATAAAATTCTAGTCTAGGTTGAATAAACTTATAAATCAATAAAAATGTATACTTTCATTCCAAGTGTACTAGTGTATTATAAGAATATTTAAAGCTTTCGGTCGTTTTAGAACAGGCCCGTACCGTCTGGGGGCCAAAGAGGGACCGCCCCCCCCAAACGCAAGTCTGCCCCTCACCAAGTAAAAAAATACAAATGAAAAAGAAATAGGGAGTCATATTTATTCATATACCATATATATATAGTCTAGTAGTAGGCAAAATGTATACAAAACAACTGAACAGCCGACCTATAGGGTAACAGAGAGTAGTGTAGGTAGCGTGGGTGAGAGAGAAGGAAAGTAACACACATGGATTAACATGGTATGAGAGAATCATCTACATCCAAACAAACATACACACAAGTAGACATTTTCTGTCTATATCTGTCATTATTCTGAGCTTACTCTTACTGCATACTATGCAGTGCATAGTGTCATTGTTATTGATCCAACCTTGTGAAATTATTTTGATTGTAATACAACATGTCGACACAAAAGAGCATCATGAATTTCTTCCAAGTCATTCCGGAGAATTCTGGGACTTCAGTCAATTCACCTAGTGATACTATCCCTGCTACTATGTCATCAATCTGTGCTAATACATCCATCTCTGATACTATACAATCAATATGCGCTACTACTTCATATATTCCTGTTATTTCATACATCCCTGACAATAGAGTGATATCTTCATTTGCTTGTGTACCTGCTAAGCCAATGGTATCTACTAAATCTGATTTTGGGGACGACATGCTGCGCCAGTCAACTGCTGTAAATTTCCCAAAGACTCCATTTGATTCATGGGAACTCTCATTCTCTTCTGCGTGGTAAAGCGGAAGACCATATTTGGAGTACTCTATTGAGAAAAATGCAGTCTTCTGCTTTTGCTGTCGAAAATTCTCATTGCCCAGCTCTGCTGGAAAAAGTGTTTTCAGAACAGGTGGATTCCGAAATTAAAAATCGACTTTAGAAAAGAGAAAGGGTTTTCAAAAGCATGAATCTTCTGCTGATCATATCCATTCCATGGAACGATGGAAGGAAAGGTAGCACTATGTGAAAGAGGAGAAGAAGTTTGCACTTTGATTAATGAAACACAACTCAAGAACAACCACTATTATGTCGACGCAATTGTTGACATCGTGAAGTTTCTTGTGACAAATTAATTAGCCTTTCGTGGTGACAGTTTCAGTAGAAATGACATTGATGATGATGAGAAAATTCCAAGTGGTCTCTTTTTACGTCTCTCCGAATGCACTGTTAAGAAAAATCCTGATCTGGCTCAAATCCTTAAAACAATTCCAACATTTGCCACGTACACATTACCTAGAATTCAAAAGGAAATTGTCGCGTTAATATGGCATCAATGGTACAATAGTCAATTGTAAAGAAGTGCAATTCTGCGGGTGTCGAATATTTTACACTGAAGGTGGATGGTACCAAAGGTCGAACAGGGACTGAGAATGTGTCGATTGCCATAAGATTTATCTCAGCAGGACAACCTCAGGAGCACTTAATCTGCATTTCTCGAACAATTGCTCTCAATAGCGAGGCCTTCGCAGATGTAATTTTGACAACTTTAAAAGAGACTCAATTGAATCCTAAAAATATAATTTCCCAATGCTATGATGGATTCCCCGTTATGTCTGGACAGCATGGTGGGGTGCAAGCCTTGCTTCAGGGGCGTCTACAAAAAGAAATTTTTTATGTCCATTGCTTCAACTACAAATTGCACTTGGTTGTTGTATGTGCTATTTCTGATTGCAAAAAACTGCAGGACTTCTTCGACATATGCAGAAACTTAAATACTTTTTTCTCAAAGCTTAATGTTGCGGCCATGTATCAAGGCGATAAATTTCAGCGGCTCATGGAACATCGTTGGACAGGATACACTGTAGGCTACACAAGAAATAACAACAAATTATGATACAGTTGTGTATTTGCTTGAGCTCTGCTCTAATAGAGATTTTCGCTTTTTCAATTGATTTTCAATTGGAAGCTACTGGACTCTTGCGTTGAGTCAATAAAGTGGAGTTTCAGTTCATTGTACACATGGTTCTCTCGTTGCTGACCATCCTCAAACAAGCCAACAATAGTTTGCAGGGTCAAGCAATGGATCTTTCATCTGCATGTCATGTTATGGACGCCGTCATAAAGCGCATTTGCAGCCTCCGTACTGAAGAGGAATTCCAAGTTATTTTTGAGAAATTTGAAAGTCATATTGATATGGAACCGAGACTGAAAAGAAGACGAACTAAGATAAACTCACAATTGGAGAATTTCGTTGTGTTGGGATCTGTGGGACACCCAGAACCCCAAGACTTGTCTATCAGATGCGCATATCGCCAGATGTATTACGAAGTCGTTGACAGGACTCTCCTGCAATTAACAAAACGTTTCAGTGTCAGTAATAGAAACCTTTACAAGTCTCTTGCATGTTTAAATACTAATCACCAAAACTTTTTAAATATTGAAGCGCTAAAGATATTAGCGAATTTTTGTGACATGAGTTTGAAACTGCAAAGATATTCCTATTGAAGAGGACTAGTACTGGGACAAACGTTCATCAGTAAGTGCAAGAACTGTACTCTTATCGAGTGCATTTCCATCTGTGTATTGCAGCTTTGGCACTCCCACTCGGTGCTTCAACTGCCACATGTGAAGCGAGTTTTAGTACTTTATATCGCGTTCTAACTCCCTTTCGTACATATATGACCCATTCTCGTAAAGCAAACCTTGTATTGCTCTCGTTTGAAAGTGACATCACTAATAACATCAAATCTGATTAATTTCTTCGAAATGAAATTTTCTTTTAATGAAATGAAAAATCGTCGACTGCAGTTATTTTGAGTCACATTAATATCTCATGCATACAATTTCTTACTTCCATGTGTAATTGCTGTATTATTTTTATTGTATACTAGTACACTCATTCTATGTTATAACAAATCTGTCTGACTGTCTGTACTCTCTATGTTCAATTGTCCATCGTGCAAACATAATAAAATATGCAGCTACTCTAATTGATTTTTGTCTTTATTTCTGAAAAATGTGCGAAAATCATTTCATATAGACAATAATGTCGCTAAATAATGTACAGATAAAGGTATATTTTGTTTTCCTTGATCATTCGAAATTTAAACAGACTGTGTGTTTTCAAAAAGTATTCATTTATTACACGAGAATTACTTAATAAGACTCTGCCCCCCACAAAAGGTGATACGGTACGGGGCTGTTTGAGAACAAATGCGAAATGTCGTTTAAACGATTATTTTAATGGCTGAATTAAAAAGTAACTTGAAAAGGATTTCAATCTTTTTCAAAAAATAAATAAAATTAAAATCTCCATGTCAATTCCATGACTAACATTTTTTGACCGAAATCTTTATTATATACTAAAAATATTAAAAAAATAAAAGTCAGTTTTAAATCTAAAAATTAAAATTGTACATCTTCAGTAATGTTTTATATCCATATTGACTCATTATTTGGTATATGTATTTATATTCGCATGATAAAATTGTCTGTCTTTAGATTTTTAAAGCAAATTTAATGTATCATAGTCTGGCTCAATTGATATTTTTCTTTTAGAAAAAATTATATAAATATTTATTGGTAAGATGGCAGTTTAAAATCTCGTAATTACTAAAATTAGTACTTTCTGATATTTTTGATTAGATTTAATCATCTCGGGGGCTATAATCAAATCATATTTCTTATTTTAAGAATAAATGAATATTTGAAATACGCGAGATAAAGATAAATGTATGAGAATCTTGATAATCATCAAGATGATGATAAAATATCAAGGAAATAGACTCTCTAAACCATCAGTTCACACAAGGAATAAACACCAGACTCTAATCTTAAAATTGCACGATATAATGCAGTGGTGGATCCAGGGGGCTGGCTAAGGTGACTAGCCACCCCCTCTTGTTTCTTGTCATATAAAATTGGTTAACCTTTTTTCATCATAAATAAACAAGCAAAAAAGGAATATAGTGAAGTGTACTGAACAACTCTTTTTTATTGGTTATATCAATTCAAGACAAGAAATAAGCATCAACTTCACTATGGAATCATAAAATAAAACCCATTATGCTAATAGTGTGATGTCGGTATTATTAGAATGGGCGCTTTTACTAATAGGCAAACCTAGGAAACTGCCTAGGGGCGCCAACCAAAAATGGCGCTTGCTTTTCTTTCGAAAATTTGATCACATATATGCAACTGCTCTACGGAAAGCAGTTTTTCATTTTTGAAAAGATTAAAAACATATTTAAGATCAACTATAAAAGAACAACGCTTAAATGCATTATCGATTTTATAATTATAAATAGATTTTATGTTAAATTTAGATTATTCCGATATAATTAATGATTTTGCTGAAATAAAATCGAGACGAAAATTTTAATATGTTAAAGAATGTAAAGGAAAAGCAATTTTTT
>MQRK01159394.1:0-11667 GCA_001938485.1 Girardia tigrina | reverse complement strand
TGTAAAATAAAAGTTCTATACATATTTATCTTTATTTTTTTGTTACGTTAAAGGAGTTCACTGAAACACGTTTTCAGTTAGCTCTTTTACAATCCTTGTTGTACAATCAAGGGTCAATTTTTGCTTATCAAAAATAAATAATTTGAGGGATAAATAATTGCAAGACTGATTTCTTGAACAAATGCTGGTTTTTAAGAAATGATTTTAATGTCGGAAAGCAGAGTTCTTCGATTTGAAATTCAGAAAAGTTTATCTACTAACAATACAGTTTTCGGGAGCCCAAGAGATTACCGAAAATCAATTCAAGCATTTCTTATTGATCAGTTTTTCGAAACAAATTCGATTACAATTTTTATGACGATGAAGAAAAACGAATAATTTTAATACTTAATTGAATTGAATTTTATTTAAAAATTATTTGAAATTTAATTTTATTTCTGAATTTTTACAGAATGCATTTGTACAATTTTAAAGGGAAAAATTATGGTCACTATAATATGGATTCGGTTTTTCGAAACAAAGTCGATTATAATTAACAAAAGCGAATTAATTTCAAAAACATGAAATTAAAGTAATTTACATAATTTGTTTTAATATCGTAGTTTGGTAGATATTTTAATCGATATGGAATTGCAATTTGTGAGCAGTGAGAAAGGAATGCGGAAACTGTTCTTTGAAGGTTTTTATAATATAAAAACAAAGAAGTGCGGGAAAAGGTTTATTGGTGCTGCGAAGGATATCAAAACGTAAAATGCAGAGCACTAGTATTAACTAAATGCACCTTTAGGGCCGTTCCATCATTATTTTAGCATTATTTGACCATTCATGGAATTAAAGCCAATAACTTTGTCCCTCTGGTATATGAGCTGCTGGGAGACAAGAAGAAAAAATCGTATGAACATCTACTAAGAAAGGTGAAGGAGCTGGAGCCTGCTGCTTATCCTCGGACCATCATGACTGACTTCGAAATGTCAATAATAAACGCGGTGAACATCGAATATCCTCTTGTAATCCATTGTGGTTGTTATTTTGGCGGAAAATACAAGCAAGCGGCGTGTAAGAATTATAATAAGATGATGCTGATTTTGCTTTAAAGCTTCGAATGCTTCCCGTTCTGTCTTTTACTCTTACTACAGAAGTCGAAGTAGCATTTGATGCTCTTTGCGAGGGTAATATTTTACCTCAGGAAGAGCAGTCAGTTATCAATTACTTCGAAGACACGTTGATTGGGCGTCCATGGCATCGTCAGGGTCGCCGTCCTCCAATGTTTGCACATGCAATATTCAATTGTTATGATGGTGTTCTTCAAGGGCTTGCCAAAACCAACACCATCAAAGAATGGCACAGAAGATTCAAAACGTTATCTCGTTAACTAACACAATTAAGAAAATGAGGCTTCCAAGCTGCTGTCGCCTTACGAGAAGCCTTTTATATGACAGTACGATTCCACGGTCCTATTTATGGAGATCAACAAAATTTCCAGGAGTGATATTTCTTCAATAAAACCATTTCTCCCGTCCGTAGTTGACATCCATATGTTGACATTTTAATGAGGCACATAAGGTGTACCTGGTGGCAACCTGGTAAACGAGTTAAAACCATGATGATACTCTTTTTTATTGTTAATTTCATTCTGTAAAATTATAAATTTTAGTCATTTTAAAATTGAAATTTTATTTGAAAAGTACAATGAAAAGATTACAAAATAAATCCAATAATGACTGATTTTATTTCATAATATACGATTTTTTTAATATGTAATCAATTAATTATTCTTTTGATGATTTAATCCTCAGTTTCTTACTAGAAAAGAAATTGATTTATCTTATGATAACTTCATGTTATTTCTTATTTTATGATTTAAATTAATATTTTTTTTCTAAGTTTTTTATTAGAAATAGTTATTTTATAGATTTTTAAAAATGCGATAACCATATTTATTATTTTATTTCTTTTTGTTTGTTTGTCAGGATTTGTTATTTATTGTTATTTTTTTTCTATAATTCATCAAAATTTAATCCTTCCTTGTGAGTAACTAGAATGATATTTTAGAAAGTTTCTTTTACAAATATTTCAAGATTTTTTATAATTATTGCATCTGTTTTATAAAATAAATAAATGTAGGAAAAATTTTTGGTTTGCATTATTAAATTTATAATTGTTATGCAAAATAAAAGAAATTTTTCTTTCTTTCATTTATCTTATTTATAATAATATTATCAGTTTTATTATGTATATTGATAATCGTATCAATGGGTTATCTCCTATTTCTTTTACTTTTTGACGTATCCTTGTACACATTATCTTATTTTGTATACAATCGAGTTATATATATTTCAATACGTACTTCGTTATTAAAATTGAAATTTTATCTTTTTATTATCTTTGTAATTAAAAAAAAACATTCATTTATGATAGTAAGAAATAATTAAACAAATATCTTAAAAAGCTTTTTTATGCTAAAATAATTCTTAAACGGTTCTCTTAAAGCGAAGTCGTCAGTTCTTCTTCTAGATCAAATTTAAATAACCTTCCGCTGCTCGCGTGGCATTTAGAGCACAAGTTATCGCGTGGCGTCTGGCAAACAACACACACATTTTTCCATTCTTTTTATTTACTTATTTTCTATATAGGTATATATAAATATATGTATTCATGGAATTTAGAAACCTGTTTATGAAGGCCTTCTACTCAATCGATTTTTTTCAAACTTTGCACACTTACTCATTTTCGATGACAATAAATGATTATGTTAAAATTTGATCGAAAATAACTTTTTAAGATCCCAAAATGGAGGAAAACGGAAAATTCGGAGTTCCCGCACAATATTAATTGCAAGATATCTATTTATAAATTATAAATAGTTTATAATAATTTTTAATCTTATTTTTAAATTAAAATTTTTTAAATCTTAAAGAGTTCTGTCTGCGTAAAGAATGAATATAAAAATTTTAATTTTGTGATTTACTAGTTTAGAATTTATGGGTTAATTTAAATTTTCATCTCGTCAAAATAATTTATTATTTTTTTAATTTAAAAGTTAAAATACTTTTATGTTAATATGCTTATTAAATATTTTAAAATTAAAAATGATATAATAAAGTAACTATTAAAAAATTAAATACTTATTTAAAAATAAAATATGTTTTTAATGTGTTTACTAAATATTTTAAAAATTAAAAATGATATAATAAAAGAAAATCATAAAAAATTAAATACTTTTTTAAAAAATAAAAAATATTATTTAATGTATCTATTAAATATTTGAAAATTAAAAATTATAAGAAAACATTAAATATTAAATATTTATATATCAATAAAAATATTTTTACAGTCATAATAATTTATATATTTTATTAGAAGTTATGAAACAATTTTAAATAAATTTTAATATAAATTTTTAGTCTTAATGTGAAAATTAATTAATAAATTTAAAGTTTAAAATTTGCTAAATTTTAAAAATTGAATCGAAAAGAGTTTAATAGGTTAATTGTGGTGAAATAATTAAATTAACAGAAAAATTTGTTTAAATATGGGAATTGTTGTTATATTAATAAATTGTGGTGTTAAATTATGAGTTCTGAATTTGATAATAATGAAAGTGGCATAAACGCTACTTACAACGGGATTGAACAATTTTTTTCCTATCCGTATTAAATTATAAATATAAAACTTTAAAAACAATACTTATTATAACTTAAAAACTCCAATAATCTTATAACTGTTGTAAACACAAAAAACGATAGTACCTATACGTTCAATCCTTATATAAAAAATAATTCCTTTTGAATTACCGCAATAAAATTTATAAATAGATTGACCGTTAAAACAATAATATTCGAGTAGATACACAAAAGCAGGAGATTATATTCAAAAGGAGACAGAAAATACAGATTAATAAACATGATTGGCGTCTGACACACACCACGCGAGCAGTGGAAGGTTAAGAAATGAAATTGAAAAAATCAAATTTAACACATTTTAATTTCAGATTAAGTGTGTAAAAATTCAAAACTTATTATCGGAATAATTTTACTTTTAATGACACATTTTTCTCTATAAACATCTTGAAAAACTGATTTGATTGACGTCAAGTTATCTTTTTGCAAAAATGTTTTATTCTTTTATTTTTCTATTTCTAAAATTATGTTTATCCTAACTCTATGTTGTTGATTTCGAAAAATAATTGTTTACTGCGAATAAATTATTTTAATTACATTTTTGAATACTTGATATTATTTTAAGAAATTCTAAAACTAAACAGTATCAAACATTTATACGTTCAAAATAAGAGAATATAATTATTATTGCAAAATTAGTATGATTCATAATTTTAAAATACATAAATATTTTTTATTAAAAAAATTAACTTTTCTAGCAGATTTAAATCTTCATAAAAATATATATTTATTTCATAAATATATATTTTATTAAACATTTTAAATTTTTTGAAAAGCGTGACAAACACGAATTGTGCGTGACGAAGATTATTTGATGTTTCTTATAAAATATATAAAATTAAAAAAATATTTTAATTATCGCATGTTAATAATAATAAATTATTATCAGAATTTTATTTTTTTCAATATTCATTTTTATTATTATATTTAGAAAATTTTTCCAATCATGCATTTTACAATTCATCCGCGGCGAGTAATGTCAACACCGAGCCCGAAATTAAAATCCACCATGATATTTCACCTAGCAACACTTCCATTTATAATTCTTCTCAGAATCAAATCAAGTCAGATCTGGCTAGAATTAATCTATCGAATGGTCTGTCATATCATGTTTCTCCTAAATCTAGATCTTCACATCTTGATTCAAATTCTCCTGGTCCACCATCCCTTGGATTCTATGGAAATTCCGACAGATTATATCTTCATGGATCGGATAACGGGGAGAATAACTTTAGTTGGTTTTTGATTAATGTCTTTGAAAATACAATAAATTTTAATAATTTAAAATTATAGCGTTCATAATTCTTGTGTATAATGAAGTGTCATATTTTAGGCAAATTTAATTGGAAAAAGTAGGGTTATGGTGACATTATCGCTTTTACTTCATCAGTTTCTAGTGCAATACATAGAATTTGTAAAAAAACATTTCTTTTTATTAACGAATTCGAATTCACGACTAGTAAATTAAAAAATTAAAATTTTTTATCCATTCTTTATGCAGACAGAACTCTACTTTGCCAACAAAGTTTTAATTAAAAAATGATTTATAAAACACAAATATTCACAAAAAAATAATTTAATATTTATCTTGATAAAAATATTATTTCATTTAAAATGGTAATATGATTATGCAGACAATATTCCATCGAATATCTGGCTTACAGATACATTCCATCATTACATTATCAACAAATACCTTGATGTTTAATATGAACGTTAAAAAATAATAGTATTCAACCATCTAAGTTATACAATTATTTAACGACAAAACATCCTAATAAAAAGATCAAACTTTGAACTTTTTCATAGATCTTTGAGACAATTTCAATAAATCACTAAAAGTTGAACAAAATTGTAACTATAAAATAGATAAAGGTTTCATTACATCGTACAAAATTTCAAAGTTAATATCCAATGAGGCACACACACTATCGGAGAAACATCAATTATTCCGGCTATTTCTGTTGCTTTCTCAACTATTTTGTTTCGAAATCCACGCAAAGTAACTCAATGTTAATGAAGAAGTAATTCATTCGTTTCAAGACGTATTGATGAAATGGGAGTAAATGTGGAAGAGCAATTAGTATCTTATTTAATACTATAATAGAATTATGATTTCTGTCATTCTGTCTGTGTGAAGTTCCCGGAGTTCAGTAAAACATATTTAATTATTTTTTAAAATGACAAAACAACCGATTGATCCGGAATCTACGCAACGATGTGATTCCAACGATGTGCCCCTCAGCTACCGATCCGACGAGGAGAAGTCGATGAATCAACGATGAAAAGGGTCAACATAAATACAAATGTCAACCATACGAAACCCAAAGAAGGAAATATGATGAATTTGGATGGAAAATCGATTGATCCTAGACTTACTCGACGAGAGGAGTCCGAAAATCATGCTCCGTCGCTGATTAGAGAAGTAGAAGTTGGTGAATTCGGTAATAAAAGTATTAATTCATTTAATAAATCGATAAATTAATTACATAATTACCTTTATAATAGAATTAATTATGAATTATAAATTTGTGTGAAGGCAGATCGGAAGTATTTCCGTTTTTCCAGATATACTTAATATATTTAACTAATAAATACTATAATAGAATTATGATTTCTGTCTGTGTGAAGTTCTCGATGATTAAAGTGATTCGTTTAAAATTCGCCAGACCTGGCAAAACGGGTTCACACTAGTTTGAAAATAAAGAAATAAATTTGAGATCAAATGAAACATTGCTATTGACGCAAGATTTACGAGTGATAATCAGTTCATTGAAGAAATACTTTTTACTCATTTCTTGAATTCAATAATTATTTCTCAACAAAAAATATTCCAATAGAGAATGTAATTATTTGTGCTACAGATGGTGCTGGTGCCATGACTGGAAAATACAAAGGATTTTTTGCTTATTTAAAAAACGTTGTATATACAGTTTTCTGCAAACACTGTGTTATTCACAGAGAGTATTTCATTGCTAGAAATCTGACAGCTGGATCACAATAAACTATTTGTGGCAATAAAAACGTTCAATAAAATTGAAAAGAATGCTCTTTAAAATCGACTATTTCAAAAATTTTGTGAAGGTAACTCCATCCGTTTGAGATAGCTGTGTATGATGTAGAAGTATAAATCCAAGAGAGTTCATTTGAAATTCAAAGTGATAACTTCGCTCAATAAAACTTATTAAATAGCATTGATAGTTTGGGGCTAATTTGTCGAAAAAAACGGAATTATTTGTGATTGAATTTTCAAAGTCGTACTGAGTAGAATGTTGAATTAGATACGCTTTACAACTCTTAAGGAAGCAACGTAACTACCTGGATATCATAAATAGAGGTGATTTATTAATAATGGTGACATCATTAGAAGCAAAAATAGAGTATTTTGCTGAGCCCCATCAAGTACAATGATCACATTTACATTTATTAATTTTAATATGATCATTGCTCGTATTAGTTATTTTTTTATTATACCACTAGTCTAAAAAAGTATCTTATTTTTTTATAAAATTCTAGTCTAGGTTGAATAAACTTATAAATCAATAAAAATGTATACTTTCATTCCAAGTGTACTAGTGTATTATAAGAATATTTAAAGCTTTCGGTCGTTTTAGAACAGGCCCGTACCGTCTGGGGGCCAAAGAGGGACCGCCCCCCCCAAACGCAAGTCTGCCCCTCACCAAGTAAAAAAATACAAATGAAAAAGAAATAGGGAGTCATATTTATTCATATACCATATATATATAGTCTAGTAGTAGGCAAAATGTATACAAAACAACTGAACAGCCGACCTATAGGGTAACAGAGAGTAGTGTAGGTAGCGTGGGTGAGAGAGAAGGAAAGTAACACACATGGATTAACATGGTATGAGAGAATCATCTACATCCAAACAAACATACACACAAGTAGACATTTTCTGTCTATATCTGTCATTATTCTGAGCTTACTCTTACTGCATACTATGCAGTGCATAGTGTCATTGTTATTGATCCAACCTTGTGAAATTATTTTGATTGTAATACAACATGTCGACACAAAAGAGCATCATGAATTTCTTCCAAGTCATTCCGGAGAATTCTGGGACTTCAGTCAATTCACCTAGTGATACTATCCCTGCTACTATGTCATCAATCTGTGCTAATACATCCATCTCTGATACTATACAATCAATATGCGCTACTACTTCATATATTCCTGTTATTTCATACATCCCTGACAATAGAGTGATATCTTCATTTGCTTGTGTACCTGCTAAGCCAATGGTATCTACTAAATCTGATTTTGGGGACGACATGCTGCGCCAGTCAACTGCTGTAAATTTCCCAAAGACTCCATTTGATTCATGGGAACTCTCATTCTCTTCTGCGTGGTAAAGCGGAAGACCATATTTGGAGTACTCTATTGAGAAAAATGCAGTCTTCTGCTTTTGCTGTCGAAAATTCTCATTGCCCAGCTCTGCTGGAAAAAGTGTTTTCAGAACAGGTGGATTCCGAAATTAAAAATCGACTTTAGAAAAGAGAAAGGGTTTTCAAAAGCATGAATCTTCTGCTGATCATATCCATTCCATGGAACGATGGAAGGAAAGGTAGCACTATGTGAAAGAGGAGAAGAAGTTTGCACTTTGATTAATGAAACACAACTCAAGAACAACCACTATTATGTCGACGCAATTGTTGACATCGTGAAGTTTCTTGTGACAAATTAATTAGCCTTTCGTGGTGACAGTTTCAGTAGAAATGACATTGATGATGATGAGAAAATTCCAAGTGGTCTCTTTTTACGTCTCTCCGAATGCACTGTTAAGAAAAATCCTGATCTGGCTCAAATCCTTAAAACAATTCCAACATTTGCCACGTACACATTACCTAGAATTCAAAAGGAAATTGTCGCGTTAATATGGCATCAATGGTACAATAGTCAATTGTAAAGAAGTGCAATTCTGCGGGTGTCGAATATTTTACACTGAAGGTGGATGGTACCAAAGGTCGAACAGGGACTGAGAATGTGTCGATTGCCATAAGATTTATCTCAGCAGGACAACCTCAGGAGCACTTAATCTGCATTTCTCGAACAATTGCTCTCAATAGCGAGGCCTTCGCAGATGTAATTTTGACAACTTTAAAAGAGACTCAATTGAATCCTAAAAATATAATTTCCCAATGCTATGATGGATTCCCCGTTATGTCTGGACAGCATGGTGGGGTGCAAGCCTTGCTTCAGGGGCGTCTACAAAAAGAAATTTTTTATGTCCATTGCTTCAACTACAAATTGCACTTGGTTGTTGTATGTGCTATTTCTGATTGCAAAAAACTGCAGGACTTCTTCGACATATGCAGAAACTTAAATACTTTTTTCTCAAAGCTTAATGTTGCGGCCATGTATCAAGGCGATAAATTTCAGCGGCTCATGGAACATCGTTGGACAGGATACACTGTAGGCTACACAAGAAATAACAACAAATTATGATACAGTTGTGTATTTGCTTGAGCTCTGCTCTAATAGAGATTTTCGCTTTTTCAATTGATTTTCAATTGGAAGCTACTGGACTCTTGCGTTGAGTCAATAAAGTGGAGTTTCAGTTCATTGTACACATGGTTCTCTCGTTGCTGACCATCCTCAAACAAGCCAACAATAGTTTGCAGGGTCAAGCAATGGATCTTTCATCTGCATGTCATGTTATGGACGCCGTCATAAAGCGCATTTGCAGCCTCCGTACTGAAGAGGAATTCCAAGTTATTTTTGAGAAATTTGAAAGTCATATTGATATGGAACCGAGACTGAAAAGAAGACGAACTAAGATAAACTCACAATTGGAGAATTTCGTTGTGTTGGGATCTGTGGGACACCCAGAACCCCAAGACTTGTCTATCAGATGCGCATATCGCCAGATGTATTACGAAGTCGTTGACAGGACTCTCCTGCAATTAACAAAACGTTTCAGTGTCAGTAATAGAAACCTTTACAAGTCTCTTGCATGTTTAAATACTAATCACCAAAACTTTTTAAATATTGAAGCGCTAAAGATATTAGCGAATTTTTGTGACATGAGTTTGAAACTGCAAAGATATTCCTATTGAAGAGGACTAGTACTGGGACAAACGTTCATCAGTAAGTGCAAGAACTGTACTCTTATCGAGTGCATTTCCATCTGTGTATTGCAGCTTTGGCACTCCCACTCGGTGCTTCAACTGCCACATGTGAAGCGAGTTTTAGTACTTTATATCGCGTTCTAACTCCCTTTCGTACATATATGACCCATTCTCGTAAAGCAAACCTTGTATTGCTCTCGTTTGAAAGTGACATCACTAATAACATCAAATCTGATTAATTTCTTCGAAATGAAATTTTCTTTTAATGAAATGAAAAATCGTCGACTGCAGTTATTTTGAGTCACATTAATATCTCATGCATACAATTTCTTACTTCCATGTGTAATTGCTGTATTATTTTTATTGTATACTAGTACACTCATTCTATGTTATAACAAATCTGTCTGACTGTCTGTACTCTCTATGTTCAATTGTCCATCGTGCAAACATAATAAAATATGCAGCTACTCTAATTGATTTTTGTCTTTATTTCTGAAAAATGTGCGAAAATCATTTCATATAGACAATAATGTCGCTAAATAATGTACAGATAAAGGTATATTTTGTTTTCCTTGATCATTCGAAATTTAAACAGACTGTGTGTTTTCAAAAAGTATTCATTTATTACACGAGAATTACTTAATAAGACTCTGCCCCCCACAAAAGGTGATACGGTACGGGGCTGTTTGAGAACAAATGCGAAATGTCGTTTAAACGATTATTTTAATGGCTGAATTAAAAAGTAACTTGAAAAGGATTTCAATCTTTTTCAAAAAATAAATAAAATTAAAATCTCCATGTCAATTCCATGACTAACATTTTTTGACCGAAATCTTTATTATATACTAAAAATATTAAAAAAATAAAAGTCAGTTTTAAATCTAAAAATTAAAATTGTACATCTTCAGTAATGTTTTATATCCATATTGACTCATTATTTGGTATATGTATTTATATTCGCATGATAAAATTGTCTGTCTTTAGATTTTTAAAGCAAATTTAATGTATCATAGTCTGGCTCAATTGATATTTTTCTTTTAGAAAAAATTATATAAATATTTATTGGTAAGATGGCAGTTTAAAATCTCGTAATTACTAAAATTAGTACTTTCTGATATTTTTGATTAGATTTAATCATCTCGGGGGCTATAATCAAATCATATTTCTTATTTTAAGAATAAATGAATATTTGAAATACGCGAGATAAAGATAAATGTATGAGAATCTTGATAATCATCAAGATGATGATAAAATATCAAGGAAATAGACTCTCTAAACCATCAGTTCACACAAGGAATAAACACCAGACTCTAATCTTAAAATTGCACGATATAATGCAGTGGTGGATCCAGGGGGCTGGCTAAGGTGACTAGCCACCCCCTCTTGTTTCTTGTCATATAAAATTGGTTAACCTTTTTTCATCATAAATAAACAAGCAAAAAAGGAATATAGTGAAGTGTACTGAACAACTCTTTTTTATTGGTTATATCAATTCAAGACAAGAAATAAGCATCAACTTCACTATGGAATCATAAAATAAAACCCATTATGCTAATAGTGTGATGTCGGTATTATTAGAATGGGCGCTTTTACTAATAGGCAAACCTAGGAAACTGCCTAGGGGCGCCAACCAAAAATGGCGCTTGCTTTTCTTTCGAAAATTTGATCACATATATGCAACTGCTCTACGGAAAGCAGTTTTTCATTTTTGAAAAGATTAAAAACATATTTAAGATCAACTATAAAAGAACAACGCTTAAATGCATTATCGATTTTATAATTATAAATAGATTTTATGTTAAATTTAGATTATTCCGATATAATTAATGATTTTGCTGAAATAAAATCGAGACGAAAATTTTAATATGTTAAAGAATGTAAAGGAAAAGCAATTTTTT
>MQRK01159367.1:0-14507 GCA_001938485.1 Girardia tigrina | reverse complement strand
TGTGTTGACAACATGGGGGGATATTTTGATTAAAAATAAAATGTTATTATTTAAAAAAAATCGATTTACATTTTACTTTAATTTTGACCCGTTTCATATCGAACAACCTAATACAATTCACGCCCCAGTTGGTGGCGATAACTATCGAATTCTGCCACTGATTTATGCTTTAATGACAAGCAAGCGCTAATATAACGACAAACAATTATTCTAAGATCTAATCGATTTTGCCCAGGAAAATGACATTGACCTAAACCCCAAGTGATTTTGGACTGTCGGGATTTTGGTCTGTCGGGATTTTGACTGTCGGAATTTCGGCTGTCGGGATTTTGACCCGCTCCCATATATATATATATATATATATAATAAATTTATTCTTCTTTATTTTCATTTAATATTTTTATTTAAAATTTTGAATCCAGAACAATTACAATAATAAGGGATTAATCATACTGAAAGGTTGAGGTGACAAGGTAAATAAAGTATATAAGTTTTTAACGTTTTAGTACTTAAATTAAAACATCCCTGATATTTTTTCATTCATCTTAATTAAAATTGATTTACTATGCATTATTTTTTGTATGATATTTTGTATTTGTATATTGGAATATATCAACTTATTTTTTTCTGTTTATTCGCAAAGTCAAGATAAATAAATAAGGTTAAATGATACTTTCCTTTTTTAATCAATAAACTTTCTAGAGATTCTTTTCATTATTGCATATTTTTTGCTTACGAGAATAAAGATTGTATTTGCTTCATTTGTCTTTAAAAAAAGATTAAATTGTTTCAAAATTTTTCTATGCATTTACTTCATTTATTTTATGATTATTCGGATAATCTATTTGTTTTTTGTGTCTTCAATAAGCAGAATTTTTTTACTTATAACTTCCATTCTTCGTTCCCTTTGCCCTATATTCAGACAAAATAATTTCCTTTCTAATCTTGACTTCATATATATTGCAAATACATTTCTAAATGATTAAGAAATCAGAAGCTCGTTTCACTTTTATAATAAATTTTACGCTTAATTTAAAATTAATTTGCTTTCAACTCTATGAGGAGTTAGTTAAAATTTGCACTTCACCAAAATAATACATTAATTTTTTGTAAATTTGAAAATATTTAAAAACTAAATAAATGCAAAACTTTTTCAAAAAAATTAAAAAGGCTTTTTAAATGAAAACAAACATAAAATTAAATCAATATATGAAAACAAAAAATGCTTACAATTATGAAAATTGATGTATTTTAATAAAAGTTTTGAAATAAGAATTTTAAAATAAATAATAAACGGATTAAAATTTATAATATTTTTAAAGAGTTAATTTTTGAAAATAAAATGTTCGTGGAAAATTTAAATTTAATAGTTTTATTATAAAACTTTAAATAAAAAATTTTTTAGCTATACTTTAAAAATAAATCTTATGATTATAAATAAAATTTTACAAATTAAATTAAAAGAAAAATTTAATAAATAGATGAATTGATTGAAATAACAAGAAATTTGTTTATATAAATGTATTATTGTTATTAATAAAGTTTTTTTGATAAAAATGACTTCTGAAATTTCGGATAACAAAAATGATATAAATGCTATTAACAAACTTAATATTATTAATAAAGTAATTTATGATTTTTATTTGTTGTTATAAATTGTAATAAAGTTTCTGTAATTTTGAAAGTGCGAAACTCAACTTGTACTAGTGTATCCTTTACATCGCGATTGCGTCTTTTCATGACATATGTTAATAAAATACACCCAAGCATGGAAACTGCCATTCGACTTGTGTTCACCACCCTGTAGAATCTAAAGAATAATAGTTTTATACATTTTGTCATATAATATACTTCCTCCATAAAGTTTTCTATATGTAATTAGCGTAAATATTTTATATTTTTTAAAACTCACAAACGCGACTCATTTTTTTCAATTGAATTTGAAAGTTTTTAAAATTGTGCTTGTGACTTCAAATTAAAATGTACTTATAAAAATTGAAAGAGGTCATTAGATAATTCAGTCCAGCCTGAACGTGCATATTTTGTATTTATTTGGCTCCAAGTGACAATTATCAATAATAAATGCAGTTGCCGATCATTCTGTTGCAAGTTATGACATTATACCCTATGAAGTTTTAAAATGTATTGTACTGAATGTACGTATTTGATGAGCATTAAATGTGCATAATATAATGCATAATATTATGAGTACTTATTATTATTTTTGTACAATTTGAAAAGAATAAAAAAGGAAATTTTCAAATTGATAAGTTGCCCGTTTACATTGCCTTTGCACACATAATATATTAACTATAATTATAATATTTATTAATAACATATACTAAGGTTTAATTGTATTTCTTTATTAAATTTTATTAATTATTTAGAATTAAATCATTATACCATAAAATATATATTATGTTTTGTCACTAATCCTTGAGATACTTATTTCGGTTACTTACAAACTGTCTCTTCAAGAACCTTACAAATTGGTAAACATTAAATCATACTCCATTGTGTTATTCGTTTCTAAGTCCCTTCACACCTTTAGAAGAGTAATCCTTCTTCCCAAGTTCTTTAATTTATTTTTTATATGAAGCTAGAGTTATACCATCGATGCAAGATCAAAATCTTCAACATCTACACACTTAAAAACAAAATCCTCATTATTAACCACCGATAAATTTTTAATGAAAGTATAATCAATGAATTAAAGCAAAAAAGAATTTATTATTAAAAATTTGTAAAACTGAAAATATTTCAACAAATATATAATTGAAATTTTCACAATACTGATTTTTTTTTAAATAAAATAAAATTTTCAAACCACAAAAGAAATTTCCAAATCGGAATTTTTTAAAATTTAATTTTGTTTTTAAAAAGTTTTTTAGAATATTATCAAACACTTTCATTAAATTAAATTTTTTATAGAATGGTTTTGACAATATTTTTTATCTGTTTCTTTTTATTATGTTTTAGATTAACTATCATATATATATATATATAATTTATTGTCTAGAATAAGTAATGGCACTTTCAATAATTATGTAAAAAAGGTCATTTTTGATTATTAAATTTATTTACAAAACAGACGCGTTTCACTATTTTGGAATTAATGACATAAAGTGATTAAGTACTATTTATATATTTAAAAAACTATACCAATAAACGTCGAAAAACGTGTTTTTTATTAAAAAAATTGAATAAAATAATTTAATGGTATTTAAAATATTTTTATAAGAATATTTAAAAAACTTTAATATGATTATATTAATCACCTTGAACGCTCTAGCATGGTTTATGATGCTTTATTTTAACAATGCTTTGGCAATAAACCTTTCATAATTTGTGTCTAAATTGTGTTTGAACCAATGAGTTTTTCCTTTAACTCGGCCTTTGGCCTATTCATTTAAAAGAAAAAAACAGAGCAAAGAAAAAACTCCCAGAATCTAAAAAACGAAAAAATATTATTATAATTTATAATATTAATTAATTAAAAAGAGAAACATTTAATTGATTTTGACCCTTGAATACTGTAGATTTAGATATTTTCTGGTGAAAAAATTTTTGTCCTGATTTTTTTGGTTATCTCACTCGCCATCCTCGGGTGGTTACTGATGGATGAAGTTTTGATTGTGTATGATGACTGAGAATTGTCAGCTTACTGGTTCTGTGAGTTTTTGTTATGAAAGAGTGGTATAAATTCGTCTGAATTAATACACTTTGCCAGAACTTTTTATCGAATATAATTTAAAAAAAGAAATTTGTCTTAAGTTGATTTTTATGTTTTTTTTGTTGATGGAGGTTTGTGTGTGTACTCATGGTTACCGATCTTTCGATGGGTAACGGCAGGTGCTGATAGTGCTAGTCG
This sequence comes from Girardia tigrina, assembly GCA_001938485.1. NCBI lineage: Eukaryota > Metazoa > Platyhelminthes > Tricladida > Dugesiidae > Girardia > Girardia tigrina. Next base: position 10,636 of record MQRK01159367.1, on the reverse strand, counting down.
AGACTGTTGATGATCAGGCAGTAAATATTTCTTGATGAGATTTGGATGCTGCTGATCTGCCAATGCGTGATGGTAGATGCCTTTCGTGCCTGCTGGTGGTGGTGAAAAGAAGTTATCAGTTGAGGAATAGTCTTTTGTTACCAACTATTTTTTTGTTTTATTTATATCAGTAAATCCACTTCTCATCCTCATTTAGATAATGAATCAACCAATTTATGAAAATAGAGATCAGCAAGGAGGGTTGCTTCGGAAAAGGAGGGATGAAATTGATAAATTTACTAAGGAGCTGTCTGAAAAAGCAACTGAACTCGAGGATTATAGAAGAATTTCAGTTCCTTTATCAGTACATAATCCGATATTAGAAAAGTATATGCTAGCGGAAATGAAAAATTAAGGCCTTATAGGCTGAAATTACTGAGTTGAGGATTCAACTAAATATCTCGAAATACAACAAAAAGATCGTAAAAAAATTTCCCAAGAAGATCCCGCAATGATCTTGGAGACTGCTTCTGGAATTGCAGCAAAGAAACCCATGGATGCAGGAAATATAAAACCTTGCTTCATCTTCAACGATCCATGCGTCTAACACTATGGAAGAGATGATTGCATCAATGACCGGAAAAATGAGCCAAACACAGAAAGGAGTGAGTAAAAAAAACAAAAAGTGCAATTATTCCGACAAGCTGAAGATGAAATTAAAATGATTTGGGGTCCAGGCTCTTCAGATTCTTTACCAAAATGAGCAGAAAATTTTCCAGCAAGGTGACTGTGTATTAGAAGAAAATCCTAGCTTTAAGATCAACACATTTATTATGACTACAGACCCTGGCGGTGTTCAATGAAATGCAAAAATTATTTAAAATTAATAAGTCAAAGGAACAAATTTTAAAAGAAAAACGAGCTCATCTTTGCTTTCAGAAAATTGATGATGAGGAGTAGATTGATTGATTGATTAGATGATTTTTATTTTAATAAATCTTTAATATGCAAAATTTTGTTAATATTATTTTTCAGTAAAAATATTGAATTCAAATTTAAAATTAAATAGTAGAGAAATGATAACACAGGTCAACAAAAATGTTTTATTTCATTTTTTAGTGTTTTTATACAATTTCAGCGTGCTGATTCTTGTAGCCACATAATTACTTTTATGTGGCTACAGCGGTTTGGATGAAAAAGCCATTTTTTGAAAAATTCTTTTTTATGGTTACGCTAACAAATTTTCTGTTATATATTTAACGATTTTTATATTAATATTGATTTTTTTATTTATATAGAGAAAACTTTCATCTAAGCACTGTAAATTATCACTGTTTTTGCTATGTTTTTGGATATTATTTTGGTCCCTCTCAAATCAAATATAAGATATCTAGGGACACGAAGTACTGCGAAGAATATGAGAAATATTGGAATGCCCATAGGAGATCAAGATAAATCCTGAGCTCATCATGTTATATGTTGATGCTGCAAATCAACATTAGAAAAGTGGCTAAGTGGTAGCAGGAAACAAATGCCGTTTGCAGTCCCTAGAATTTGGAGGAAGCCAACAAATCACATCAACGACTGCTACTTCTGTATAGTGGATATCATTACTTATAAAAAACCACAGGATAAGAAGAAACTAGTCTATCCTGATATACCTTCTTCTATTGCACCAGCGCCACATGATAAACATTTACCTGTTCCAGAATCACCAGAACAAAATGAAGCCTACAGGGAACTATCGGATAAGGACGATGAGTATGAAGAAGAACAAGAAGCTGGGTAGTCTAAAGAGCCTCACTTTCCAAATCAACAAGAACTTGATGATCTTGTCAGAGACTTAAACCTTCTAAAGCAGGCGCTGAACTACTTTCATCTAGACTAAAGGAATAGAATTTATTGGATCCAAGTGTGAGAATTTCTAAGTACCGAAACAAACACACTACATTTGCTCAGTTCCTTAGAGTTGATGAAACACTTTGCTTTTGTTCAAAAAGGATGTGACTGTTTGAAGCAGTTGGTGTCACACATCAACCAGATCAATGGCGACTATTTATTGACAGCTCTTCTAGTAGTTTAAAAGAAGTATTACTCCACAATGACAATCAGAATCCTTCGGCACCAATCGGTCACAGTGTCCACTTGAAGGAGAACTATAGTAATGTTAGAAATTTGCTGCAGAAGGTCAACTACGATAGCTACAAATGGGATGTTTTTGGAGATTTCAAGACGATTGGTTTTCTTCTTGGATTGCAAGGTGGATTCACAAAAATCCCTTGTTTTCTTTGTTTATGGGATAGCAGAGACAGAGCCAATCATTATGTCCGAAGAGAATGGCCTGAGCGAAGTGACTTGTACCCAGGTACATACAGCGGGAAAAATGTTGCTCTTGTTTCTGCTGACAAAATTCTTCTACCCCCACTGCATATAAAATTTTGATTGATTAAGCAATTTGTAACAGCCCTAGATCCAAGTCCTGAAACTCTTACAGAGATCATGTCATTGTTTCCCAAGCTATCAGAAGCTAAATTTTCAGCAGGTTTACTTGTTGAACTACAAGTGAGACACATGTTCGAATCCGAAAGTCTAGAGAGTTAAATGAAAGAAAAAGAGAAGAGAGTATGGACTGCTTTCAAGCATGTAGTTTCTAATTTTCTTGGAAACAACAGAGCGGATAATTATAAGGAACGGATTGAAAAATTACTCAACAGCTACCAAGATTTGGGTTTTAGAATGTCAACAAAGCTACATTACCTGCACATTCATCTGGAATTATTCAGACCAAATCTCGGAGATGTTAGCGAAGAGCACGGTGAGAGGTTCCACCAGGACATTACGATGATGGAGAAGCGATATCAAGGACGACGCCATGATGGGTGACTATACATGAAGTTTGATGCGCACAGATGACACAACTCATAAAAGACAAAAACGATTTACTGTGCATTTTTGAAGAACTTAGGATTAATTGAATCATTTCATTTATTCTATACACAAAGGAGACTTGTAACTTTCAGTTAGGTTGATTTTGTATTAAGCATTTTGCTAGTTTTGCGTAAGGCAGTTAAAGCTGATTTCTCACATATGTTAATTATATAAAATTTAGTTTATCTTTTGAACCGTTGCAGGTAGGGAGAAACTGATGTTATTTTCTGAATGAGCGAGCAATATTACAATAAGAAACTTTAAAAGGTGTCACGAAACATGACATTTATAAAAATCTAAAGATTTATTACCCAGTGTAATAAATTAAGAACCCGAGATCTGCCTGATTCTCTTCTCTTGTTAGAACCATAAAGTTTGGAATTTTGCGATCCTTGCACTATAAAACCATTTATTATTCATGTTTGATATCATTAATTTTAACTAGTCTATTAATCATTTTATTTTACGTATGTTCATTTTTAAAGGGATTGGCAGACAATTTTTACTACAAGACATTTTATTAAATTTATCTGCATTTAATATGGAGTACAATGTTTCTAAGTAATGAAATCTATTTTGGATGTATACTTTTTTCCTTTATCAAACCTAAAGATGCAAATATTTTGCTTTTTTTAAATTTTATAATATTTTTTTCATTATTTAAATTCATTTTTCTATTAGTCAAAAGAAATCAATTAATTGATTTTCTTAAAGCAATCTTTAAATTATCGTTAGACTCCTCGTCTCAATAGAGGTTAAATAAAAAAAGTTTCAATTTTTGTTGTACTAATCCATAATTTAATCCATATTTAAGAATATTTGTCTCCGTTAGAATTCATAATCCGTTAGAAGTACTAACTTAGAACACATAATCAGATTTATTAATAATAGTGTTTTCTACATTAAAATGACAAATACCATATAAATCACGAAGGTTATTTATTTTTTTATTTTTAATTTTTGACACACAAATATCATTAAAGCAATTTACAACATGTGAGACGCATAAAGAAAAATACCGGGCAAACAACACCACACAAATCCTAAATCATGGTCATTATCACCTCTTGCCACTGGGATGTGAAGGAAAGTAGCGTTTCTTTCTCTGTCACGACATTATCTCGAGCACCAACTTTCAGTAAGAATGTTAAGGTTCTCTTGCCAATTTTGAAGTCGCTTCTCATGCATGTCCGAGTTTAGAAAGTGAGACTCAAAACCGCGAGCATAACTTCCTTATTAACAGGGATTGAAACATGATATAACCTGTTACGTAAATGATGTTTTAGACATTGGAAAGCTGATTTTGTGTCACTTTTCTTTCATGTTATGGTCTACAGCTTTTTCTCCTAGATCGATTAGTTGTCGCTTTGTTTTCATCAGGTTTAATATTCTTAAGAAGCAAAACCTCAATTATACTGTGTTTGCCAATGGCAGATATCATGTTAAATTTGATAGTAGCAAAATATAGCTGACAAAATCGTCAAACGTTTATATTTAGATGTAGTTATTTCACCTAAAATTTAATTAATTTAATTTAATTTATAATTAATCTACCAGTCTACAGACGTTTTGAAGTCACTACGTATTTATATTAATATTAACTTATCAAAATATGTTTTGTTTCAAATTATTATAAAATTAAATTGTTGTAATTCAGTTTTTCATTTGGTGTATTAAATTAATTTGATTTTTCTGTTAACAATCTGCGAATAATCACGATTATTTAGCAAATGTGGCTTAAGGAATCAGGAAATAAATTAGATAAGCAACATATTAAACTCCCAAAAAAATGGAGAAATATTAGTAACGTTTACGAAATTTCATATTTGATGCACATGTTTATATGGGAGACTGTAATTTTCAACATTTCCCGATTTACATGATACTTAATTGTGAAATCTCAATTTCTTCTGTCAAATTATACCTCTTTTTTTGGAGAATTCTGATATTTCATCGGGAAATTAATTTATTTTTCATTAATATTTTTTAATAATTGTTAATAAAAATTGTCTGTTATTATATAAGCATGAATAAATTAACGATATATTACCTATATATTAGTAAAAATATTAATAGATTTGGTATTAAAACGCTATCGTGAATTAATTTTAATTAATAAATTTAAATTAATTTTATAGTCTTAAATATACTGTACGTACGGATACAAATATATTAAAAATAATCAAAATAATGAGTAAAATTAAAAAAATAAAGGTATAATAATATTAAAATAAAAGAAAAAGAATATTAAAAACAAAGTATATATAAGGAAAATAATCAATTTTTAAAACAATTTTAAACAATTTAAAAATTTTTAAAATAATAATAAATAATAAATAATAAATAAAACAGTTGTCTAGCTGATAGCTTAGTTTACTTTAGAAATACTTTAAGAAAAATAACAAATAGAGCAACAGAAATTGCTTTTAAGCATAATTAGTTTGGTTTCGAATTTTTAAAGAAACCTTTTGGGTGTTTTGAATATAACGTATTATTTAAGAATATAACTAAATATTAAGTTATTTTGAATATAGAGCGTTTTGAAAATAAGTAAATGTAAGATGACCTTTGTCAAAGATAGCTTAATTTAATAAGTATAATCATACCAAAAAAATTTTTGGTGTACGAGCTTTTATAATTTGTCATATGTTTGCGGTTCTGTATTTATTTCACCCCCTTCCCACATTTTTTGACTGAATTATCAAAGCCTACTAGGCGAAAACCCGTTTTTTATTTGCATTTAGATGTAGCAAATTTCAAAGCCTACTACTGAGGAAAACATGAGAACGACATTTTAATTACTTATTACGGCCAAACTAAAGGCGGTAGATGAGCAGTGACAGTGAAAAAGTGTATTGTCACCTAAAATACATCAGTCTGAAAGTTTCATGTCGCTAGGTGAACGGGAAGTGGGTGAATTTTCGATCGAAAGATTTGATGCATCCAGACAGACAAACAAATGAAACGTAATAAAAGCTTGTAAAAAAGAAAACATTAAATTCAAAAATAAAATGATTAACATCTTTTATAAATTGATTAATTTCAAATGGAAATGGTATATATATATATATATATATACATAAAGGTGGTTCTCTGTTTGTCAGATTTTCTGTGTAGGTCTCAATTGAACATTGTTTGACCAAAAGCAAGGAAAATTTCTACAAACTTTCTTCATACATAGAGCACATTTATTAACTTATTTATTAAGAAAAATAATGTACCACTGGAGAAAGCTCCACGTTCTCCATTCCGTTACCCTTTGTCTGATCATGAATCAGTTGAAGACAGTATCACAGAATACAACCAGATTTTCAAAAAACCCTTCTTCATACACATGGACAGATCAACCTCAACGTTTTTCAAATACTATATGGTCTACCATAAAATCTTTTAGTATTTGAATATTGATTTTGAATTAAATGATTTCAAAACGGTGATATTTTTCAAACGGTTAAAAAACCACTGTTTATAATTGAAGATACAACAGAATAGAATAGAATGATGATATTTGAGACAGTAATATAAATTTAACACTGACTTATTACTTATCATGTCCTACTCATTCTTGAATAAACCTTTTAAGTTGATCAAAAAAACTGATTATATTGTAAATATAAATTAACTAAACTATTGAAAATCTTACAAAAAATGCCGTCAAAGTGCGCAAATTTTTGTACTTAACCTTCCGTCAATTATAAAACATGCATTAATTATAATTCGTGTCCAAGGATATATGATTCTAAAATTTAAAAATAAATAGGCTGATGTTTTACTTAATAAATTTATTTATATAAAAGATTAGTCAATTTAGAAAATTTTTGGAAGTCACAAAAATGTTAATGCATATTAATTGTTTAAGACTAAATTATTGATAATTCCAATGAGGTAAAATGTACATGTTGCTACCGGCTGCCGGACTTCGTATTGACAATCACTAATTATGGCTTTGAGGAGGACCGGTTCACGTTTGTTTGCATAGCGCATAAAGGTTTTGGGATTTTATGCTTCCAGCTTTTACAGTGAGCACTGGCAAAGAGATTTACATGACAACGATTTTCAATTTGCAGAATGTCTATGTATATCAAATCGACAAAATCATTGTCCTTAAGAATTTATAAAGGAGTGATAATTGTATGAGATTCCATCAATGTACAAGTTTCGATGATCTGGTTTTCGTCGTTTTTTTCTATCGGTTCTTTGGAAATTAAAATTATTGCAATTTATTTCAACTGTGGAGTTATCACAAAACTTTCTTTTTCGCAAAAACACAATACTCATTAAAAAACTAAAACCCTAAAAGCAAATAATTTTTTAAATTTTTTATTTGACTTTCTTATTAAAATTTTTAAATTTCTTTTTTGAACCAGTCTGGAAAATTCTGTTCCTGATGATCAAGACACCCACAGAGACTTCAATTCTTCCAAACATTCTTCGGTACACATAAACAAAAACTGAATATAGTGGTAAACTGCGCACTTCTTTGCTTGAAAATCTCTAGGGGTTACAAGTATCTTGACTCCGACAAGTATCCCCAACATTTTATTTCCCATCCACAGAATGTAACAAACTACTACTCTGGAATTGTTCGGCGTCTTGTCCACAAAAAAGTGATTTTTTGTTCTGCATATTCTCCATCTGCTCGTTGTATTTCTTGATCACTGACATTTGACCTCTACATATAACAGCATTTATTATTCTTTTTGAATAACCTTCTCTCATTTTCATAGTGAGATCTGCTCCATTTTTTGAAATGCTCAGATGGTACCTACACTAATATTAAATAAAATATAAAAATAGATAATCAACAATTAGTATATTGACTAAATTAATTAAACAGAAACAAAATAATAAAATAGAAATTATATTTTCGGCACGTTTGATCATTCTCATTAACTAACACTTATTGTTTTTCATCAATTATCTTAAATTATTTTTTTTGATTAAATTATTCAATAAATATTTTATGTTTTCGTAAAATTGATTAAAAGAATTTTTACAAATAAACAAAAGAAAATAATTAACAAAAAAGAACAAAATGTGAGTAAAATACTTTCGTTTTTAATTACATTAACCATTCCCATTCCCTTAGTGCATGAAACAATGAATAATATATTATTTTGAAAAGAAATATAATGAATATATTATTAATATCTTTTAAATAAAAATGTTTTTCTTCCGAATGAGAAAAAATAATAAATATTTATTTCAAAGATATGAAAAGTTCTTTTTCGTTTAAATAGCTGAAGGTAGTCTTGATTTTAATTTTTGATGAATTTACTGTGGTATACACTCGATTATACTCGTATAAATTGTATATCTTGTGTTACTGTATGTGTCTTAAAATAATTTTGTACTAAGATCACTTTTTAAATATCTTATGTACCGTATTTATTGGACTATAACCGCGGCTTATATGAAAAAAGTATGAAAATTAAAAAAAATTGGTTAGACTTATACGCGTGTGCGACTTATATAAAAATAAAAATATCAATATATAAATACAAACTAATAATTTTATTTTAAGATTATTCGATTTCCTCGAATCCATCAAAATCTTCATCATCTATTATTTTAAATGTTTTGAAAATGTGCAAAAATTCCGTTTGGATTTCTTGTAAATCTTTATTCTCGCTTCAGTTTCAATTTCTGATATTTTCATCATAAGTTTTAATCCCTGCTTTCTTAAATCCATTTTTAAAACACTGTGGTGTAACATCTTCCCAGGTTTTAACAATTCAATCGCATTTTTCTGAATATGTCACTCTTTTGATTTTCCCCGTTTTGTTGTAAATATGACAACCATTGATAATCAAATTTTCCCAATGTATCTTTAGCTTAGATTTGAACGATTTGTTAACTGATTGAAGGCTTTTAGTGAGGCCACCTGGGATCACTGCAAGTTAAGAATATTTTTTGACTTCATTTTTAACTTCCTCAGTAAGATGACATCTAGCAGAATTGTATATTAAAAGTGATTTTGGCTTAAAACAGGAATCATTTCTTTTTATTCAAATTTTTTGTATCCATTTTTTCATTATTTCAGTATTTGACCATCCATTTTTATTGACTTCAACAATAATTCCTTTTGGAAAATTTTCTTTTAGCATTGTTAGTCTTATAAATATTTTGATAATTATAACAAGAGGATAATCAACGAAGCATTATTATTAAGCATTTTAAACCATGTTTAAATATTCAAAGTGATTCATTTAATCATATTACAATATTTTAACTGTTTTTTCTATAATAATTTGAAATTACAGAAAGGTAAAAAAAATAAAACAGACTATATGATGTAATATATTAAAATTAAATTTTGATACGTGGTACAGTAAAATAGGAAATTCTTACCCGCCGTGTATTTATTTTCTTTTTGCAAAAGAAAAATTTGCAAACTTAAAATAGAATGTTCGAAATTTTAAAATTATTTTTACCAAATATGACACCACAAAAAATACTTCTAGATTTTGAAAAAGCATGCATGTCTGCCGCACACACAACATTTCCACTAGCTGAAGTAAACGAGTCTTCTTTTCATTTATGTAAAAGCCTTATAAGAAAAATACATGCAGTTGACCTAAAAGACGAATTTCAGTCTGACATCAATGTAAAACTACAATTAAAATCGTTATCAGCACTTTCATTCGTTCCTCTTAACGAAGTAATACCAATCTTTGATGAATTATCAAGAACATTTCCTGTTGAAGATCGATATAACGAAGTACTGATTTACTTTTTTTCAACATATATAGTTGCTGGCAGGTCTTAACTCCTCCACGCATTTAGAATGATTTTTATGCAATGGTGGAAAACGCTTGTGAAGGATTTTATAACGCATTGAAATTTGCTTTTCATTGCTACTACCACAACATTTGACATTTATTGGAAGGCCATCAAAGAGATTTGGCATGCCCCATTTTAACTTTGGTAAATGCACAAACGAGTCGTCCAGAAATGAAGAAAAAAATATGAAATACTTGCTTTACTTTTTGATTACTTTTTGATTTCAGTGACTCATTGGATCGATAAAAGTTAGGTACACAGTTAGTTGTCAATTGAAATTATTCTCTTTACCCACCCACTCATGTTGCGTCTAATATAATGATTGAACCAGATTTACTTTGTACTCTCATTTGATAAGTTTTCGATTATTAATTGTAGTTATTTTTATTTATATTTGTTCCGCCCCAACCTCAGGTTGCCCGAGAATCGGACGGGTGAATCCTTATTGCTCAGCGCTGGATGGTCCTCGCTGTCGTGCAGGGCTCATTTGATGAAATTTGATAAGAATTTGAAAATCGGCAAGAACTTCGATTTAAATTCATCATAAATGAGTGCCATAGAGACGGTAACTGAGATGATAAACACAAACTCGCCATAACGAATGTATTGACAGATAATAGATTCAATTCGATATCTCATTTGATCGAATGCGCAGAAGAATATGTATGACATTCCCACTGGCAATCAGGAAACAAATAGTGATAGCATGTATCGTTTGGACGCTGATTGACCTCGTAAGATTATGAAGGTTATACAATTGATTTAATTCGAATTTGTAACAACAAATTATCAGTGTTTCGATTGATCAAAATTATCACCAATAGAGTGAGTGTCAAGTGCGACACAAGAACAATGTTGAGACTGATTGCAATATAAATAAACCCAAATATCGATATTAAGCAAAACTGATGATGAATCTCTCCAACCTCGATAGTCGTCTCAACCA
>MQRK01159358.1:0-16218 GCA_001938485.1 Girardia tigrina | reverse complement strand
GTTATTATGTAACTTTGAGGTTTTCAAAGTATTAATTCTAGACTCTAGTCAAGTGACTCTAGTGATTCTAGTCACAAGTTACTCAAGTTCACAAGTTCACAGTTACAACACGAAAGAGTAGTTGCTTTTGCAAATCACGAAATATTTTCAAAACATCAACTATGAGACCGTTAAGCGTAACTTGATGCGATTCATATGGATATGTTGTCAAATATCCCCGTGCTGTTGCTCTCTCAGTTTTCGATTCACCTTACACTTCTGAAAACTTAATAACTTCCTTGCAGACGTAAAGTTTATGACGAATGGCCGTTAAAAGGTTGACTATATGCTTCGCAAATCGAACTTCATAATAAGCAGGGAAATGATTCACCGTTGGTTGAAATTTATGCAGAAGTTTAGCTGTCTTTTTAGAATTCATAAAGAAGGTAGCTAAATAATTGGCATTTTTAATCCAGATACACAGCTCCGAAACGCCTCCTACAGTGCATTTAAAAGCTAGGTCACTTCTGTGAACAGAACACCAGAGCGTGAATAGATCACGATGTAACCAATTCTTCATAAGCTTCCAGAGCTCCCTTGTTAATCATGTATTAGCGCTTTCGCATTTGTTGTAATACCAATCAGCTTGAAAGTTGGTGCAACCATGGTCTCAGTGACATGCTGAGTCGCTCACAGCAGTCCAAGGGTTCCAATCTGTTGAGGTTCGTTAAAGACTTTGAAGACGTTCTTTACTTCACGCTCTTTTGTTACTATTTTTGCAGAGACTTACTTTTAATCAACCATTTGCAGATTTATGCTGCTATCAACTTGTACTACATAAGCAACACAATCATGTAGCTCACGAGTGAGTTCCTTCTGAACTTCTCCAGCAACTATGAGTAGCGTTTCTCGATAGAAGTTTTGGTCTTTCTTATGTCATGTCAATGAGGGAGATTAAAATTCCTCCAATGGGGAATTCTTTTCTGTTGTATACACCAACTCTACAACATTAAAAAAATATTTAAAATTCAAAAACTAAATTAATAAAAATCTAAAACTACATTAACAATTAACAAAAAAAATTAAAATTAAATTAAAATTCATAAAATTCAAGATTCATAAAAACATAAAAATTCAAACATAAAGAATTTGTTTTACTATACTAATTAAAAAATTAACAAAACGCACAAATTCAAATTACAAAACCAATCTGTTTAGTGGTGGAATATGGAGGATCAATTTGATACTACATCGTGTATGAATAAACGTTTATCGAAAATTATCATTCTCATTTAATAATACATGAAAAAGACTGTCGAGACGGAGCGATCGACCTGGCGATTGAATAAATTGACTGTTACATAGATTAAAATTACATCTGGGACAAGTCAGGTTAAACATCAACTGTTATAGTGTAATTTGTTGTACGATTTAGATGCCGGTCATATGGTAGCTAGTGAATGCGTTGAACTCCATCAAGTCACAGTATTGCGGACACGGTTACACACAACGACTCGTCTCGTAATAACTTCATTCTCGCGAAGACTGTTAATAATTTTGGACCTGTTTACTTGAGTTAGATACCTTTAGAGCAAGCTGTTCGTAGAAAGAGTGCTTATATGACTATCATTATAAAGGTCCTAGACGAGTGAGATAAGAAACTCCACAACTTCCTAACGGTACTTTTGCTAATATTTCAGCCAAAGGTGATTAGAAGACTTAATTTTCCACTGTAATTCTAAATCTACATATCACGCTGCTGCCTTATGGAAGATTGAGTCAAGGTGATCTATGGCAACGTTTGACAGTTGTATCTGCATGGCAGCCATAAGCCAAGTAAATAGTGCAATTGTGAGCAAACTTGAAAGCTACATTCACAAACTTTTCACACGCTCTACATTTCATATATTGTGTTTTACACTTTCCTTCAGCATGTGCTAACATATGTGCTTCAAAGTAGTCATTAATATTTTCTACTTACCATTTTACATTCATTTTTCTCTTCTTGTACCATTTCATAGTATTGTGAGAAGTGCTGACAGTGGATTTTTCTGTTGCGAAGGAGTCAATGTGTGTATTTGTGATTGAGTATTCTTCTATAACAGCGAAGTATCAATCTTCTGTTCTTGCAAAAGCATCAGGTTATGATCACAAAAATAGAAAGGTAGTTTTAAAAATCGATTTAAAAAAATTGCCCCCCTCAGTCCGCACTTTGGCCTTGGACTGGGGTGGCATTTTCGGTCACTGGGGGGTATATGCCCCCCCAGTCAATATGTTAAAAAAGGCCCTGTGTTACACTGTATAAATTGTTTGTGCAAAATAAAAGTTTTTACTTTAAAATTAGTTCAAAAAGTATGTTATAGTGTTCTATCAATAAAATTTTGGTGTTATGACTTCAACTTGTGATATCGAAACCAATAAAATTTTCAATCCTTTTCGGGGGAACCAAGTCAGGGAGTAAGCCATGAACCATTTGAAGGTATCAATGAGCCTCGTAGGTCTTTCTGGAAATGTTTTATTGTCCTACATATGTAACTCTGATATGAATCCTGTTTTAATGCTTATTGTTATCGAATTGAGTACAAACTACAAGTAGCATTCCAATCCTTAAGTTGTTTGATATCATTAAGGATGACTCTTCCAAGTAACTTTTCGAGACTCTCAGAACTCCTTAGTCGAATAATTATTTTTATAATTGATTTAAATAATTATTTTTTTAATTTTAAATTTCTTCTTATTAAAAAATCTGTTTTTATTGGAATTAATATACATGTGAAGTGTGTTGTCAGTTTAAGGACCCTTCAATTAGACTTGTTATACTTATTATAATCTCTTTGATTCAAATCACCATTTAAAATTTGACAAACTAGTACATAATTGTACAGCAATAACAAATTCAGTCTCTCGTAGATCTAAAGCCAAAATATGAACATATGTCCAACCCCCCGCTTCATATGAGGTTGAGTACTTGACATCAGACAGAGAGTAACGTAGTGAGTCCATTTTACAAATATTTTAAGAAGAGAAAAGAAGTATAAAACTCTTTTCGCTGATTCCATCAAAATATTTGTAGTCATTAAGGCACAAAGTCAAGGAAGGAGGACTCCTGGTCAATCGGTCCAGAACTTCAATTTCATAACTTTTACTCCTGATTTATCATTAAGTCGACTCAAAACATTTAACCAACAAAAATCATCATTCACAACAGACATTTCCAAACTAAAAACCTTTTGAAGGAGGATAAAGGAAGTCTCTTCTATGTAGTTCCAATATCGGTTGAATGATTAAACAATCAGATTTTGCTTTGAAATTGGTCAAATTCATTTTAATACGTTTGGTAGCATAAATAAAATTTAAATGTCCCATACAATTTTATTTTTACCACCAAAAGAACTGAAGGGAAAAGAAGGTTCTATTGTGGCTCATAGAAATAGACGAAGATCAACCCACATATGTTTGAACCTCTGAGACTTCGGATAACGTCTTGTTCGTTTAGAGTCGGCCAAAAATATTTTTCTCGTCAGAAAAGAAAGTTTACCAAAATATTATACAAATTTCAACTGAAATAGAGTAAATAAAGAGACGAAGAATAAATTCTTGAGAGATAAACCAACATTGATTGTGGACAATGCAACCCTACTGAGTCAATACGCCTATGCTCATCACTAAGACTTGTTCGTGCTTACTTGTCATTGGCATTTCTATAATGATATTTAAATAAGTCATTTGAACAGTTCAAAGAGATGTGTAAGAAAGGTCAAGTTAAGATACTGATAGAACTTTATATTCGTTCAAGCTTCAGATGAAGGTTCATTCACAACCCAGAGGTCCTCGGTTCGTTAAGAGTTTTCGTAAACACACAGAGCAATTATTATTCAGTATATTTCAAGATGAACATTTAAAAATGTGTTTCCACTAATATAACTCAGTTTTTCCTACATAGATGATGTTTTTATCATACAAAAGTTTACTTTTTTTACATTTAGATCATTAACTTCCATAATCCGTAACGAGTTTGTTTGAGGCACAGATTTGTAAAATACTGTGAGGATATTTGGATTTTTGATGATTTGTGTTTGCATGTTGTGTGTTGATTTTAGAGTGTCTCTCTCCTGCCCAGATGGATGATTAATATTTTAATTCTTATTATCTGAAACTAATTTATTCAAATTTAAATTTAATGTTCAAATTTATTTATAATCTATTATGATTGTAAATTTTAAATGATTGTATTAATTTTATTTTTAAATTTTTAAATTATTTAATAAAATAATTATGTTTACGCGATTAAAAGTAATTTTAATTTTAACCAATAAAATTTGTAATAAATATTTTTAAAAGAATATGTAGGTTCACGTTAATTTCGATTTTGGAATGATAATTATTAAACTTTGATAGATAAATATAAGTGAAAGCACTACTACGGATTGTCATAAAGATGATCCGAGTTGATTTGTAATAAAAGTGATTGTAATAAAAGTTGAAATAAATATGAGTTCTCTCAAGAAGTATAAAATAAAAAATAATTAAAAATTTGAATTTTAACGTATAATAAATGTTGACCTGACAACTGCGTGTATAAAAATTGCGCAGGGAACGATTGTGTAAAGATTGTTAAATTATTTTTATTAATTATTATTAAATTATTGATGGTTTTGAATGAAATGATGAGTTAAAATGATGATGATAAAATAATTAATTTATCGCTCTTCTGGGTTGTCCTTAACTTTTCTTAAATCTGCAGAAAATATTAATAAACTGAAGTCCAAGTTAAATTAAAATGGTTATTCCAAATCTTTTCTTGTAAAATTAATAAAAAAACAGTGTTCAAAATACTTTTAAAAGATAGTTTGAGAAATCATATTTCCGTTTCTCTTGACGATTTAAACCCTTATCTTATTGCAACTCAACAAAATGCTACAAAACAAATTCAAGTCATTATAATCCCATGTACACCACGTTTATTTACCTACTTATACAAACGCATATGAATATTGACCCATAGATGACTATCAGCCCCTTGAACATTTTTTTAGCTTCTGTTTAAAAATAGATACTGTTTGATTCTGAGTAATGGAAAGCGGAGACACAGGCTTGCCAGGAGCCGAGCATTCGTCAAGATTTCAATATTTTGTGGTTGATCCAATTGTCGAATGTAATATGCCAAATGTTGTTTTACAAGAATTCAAAATGACTTATGCAAGGGATGGACAATCTAGAACAGCAAGACGATTCCAAGTCACAGAAAGGCCGGAACAAGGAATAAAACTAACAATGATGAAGATGTATACCTGCCAAATAAGACTCCTAAAGAGAAAAGAAGTACTTTGGAGTCAATTGCACTGAAATTTGATTTCCAATTATCTTTCGAAAAAGATTCTAGTTCAGCAGAATCGTCCAATAGAAAACATTTACAGCATTTAGAAAATCAGTTACTCGACATCAAAGACAGTTATGATGATGATCCGAAAGTGATAAACGATCTAGATTATAAAAAAAATGGTTCAGATCAAATATCGAAGGAAACTATGACCAATAACTATTCCAAGTCTTTAAAAAATCCTTAGATCGACAAATGATTTTTCTCGAAAGAAAAATAACCTCGTTAAAAACTTGATTTATCTCAAAAAATCCAAGATTCTCAATCACTCTTTTGTGAAGAAAGTTCGTTTAATTTTCACTTTGCATTATTGTAAATTCACTCGTTTTTATAGCTGTATGATTTATCTTTTGTCACAAGTTCTTCATGAAATTTTAAATATAATTCTAATCCATTATAGAAAAAGGAAAAGAAAAAATTTATAAATCAAAAGATGCCAAATGGCACAAAAATAAAAAAAAAGTAGATAAAAAACCTAAATTAAAAAACGACCAAAAAAAATTAATTATTATGAAAGAATACCAAAATGGCATTCGAAATTATTTGACAAGAAAATAAAATACCACAACGTACAACGTGGTTCCAAAAAATGATATTTTGTATTTTTTTGTGTACGTGATCAAGGTTTTGTAAATTTGTTTAAATCGATTAAGTTTAAAAATAAAAATTTAGCGGAAGCTTGATCTTTTAAATTGATGTTTGTTGTTTGTCGTTTGACGATGGAGAAAACGAAAATCGACTTATTCGATATGGAAGGGGCGTCGTTGGTCGAAAAAGACAAAAGCTTATAAATCGAAGAATTTTTCAATCGCTCTTGATCATTATAATGAAGTTATCGAACTTAATCCAGAAAATTGCACGTTTTATACTAAAGTTGGTGCTGTACGTTTCGAGAGAGGAGAATATGCGCAATATATTGTGGTGTGTAATAAATCCGTTGAAGTCGGACGGGAAAATCGGGCTGATTATAAATTAAAAAAAGCTTGTTCAAGATCGTGGAATGCTCATTTAAAATTAGATGAACTAATCAATGCGAAGAAGCATTTTGAAAAATCTTTATCGAAACACCGTGTTACAGACATTGTCAAAAGGTTAAATGAAGTTGATCGTAAAATGACAGAAAGAGCAGGGTGATCCGTCTTGTTCGAAATTTCGGATTGGGAGAACGCGAGCTGGTGAGCTTTGATCTATTTCCTCCCCACATCTCTCAGTTCGCCCTCCAACCCCGGGACGCCGCCACCGCGCTGCGCTCTCTCTAACACCAACAGATACGAATAACTAGTTGGCAACCGGTAAGCAACAAATTGTTATAAAGGAAAAATGCACTCTTTCTTTATTGCATACATAAATTTAATAATCCAAAGTCTCAAAAAATAGCAAGGAATAACATCTAATCGAATTGCTTACCCCAAAATATTTGTACAATAACATACACATACATACCCATACACTATTTGGCAAAGTTAAGAGAGCAATATAGTCTTTTAACAGTCGAAGTACAGACAAACCTTGGTGACATGTCGATGAGTGGGATAGATTCTTCTTCTTCTTTTGACCTTAGCCGTTGGGCCGTGGGTGCACCCAATTATAAACAAGCCTTCGCCACATCTTTCTATTTGTAGCTTCATTCTCAGACATTACATACTCAGTCCAGTCCATTCTTTTAAATCATCCATACATTGCCTCTTTGGTCTTCCCCTTGGTCTTTCTCCTTCCACTCTTCCTTCAATCATAACCTTTGCTTGTTTTCTTATTTGATGACCGTAGAATTTCAGCTTCCTTCTCTTGATGATCTCTTCTATTGATTCCGGTCTTTTACCTAGTATTTCTGTCACTCTTCCCCAGACAAAGTCATTTGTCTTCTTTTCTTTCCACGTGATCTTCAGCATTCTACTGTAGCACTTAATTTCAAACGCTTTAAGCCTATCCATACTCTTCTGATTTATTGTCCAACTCTCGCATCCATAGAGGAGTGTTGCCCTGACAATAGCCTTAGTGATCTTCAATCTGCTCTTGAGATGGATTTCTTTGAGGTTAAAACAGTGCTAAGCTTAATCATTGCGCTTGTTGATATACCAATCCGGCTTCTGATTTCTTCTTCGCTTCCCCCATTCTCTGTGATAGTAGAGCCTAAGTATTTGAAACTGCTTACTTGTTCCAGCTTCTCCCCTTCAATGAAAATCCCCAGTTTAACCTCGTTGTTATGGTTTCCTGAAACCATTAATGAATTAATAACAGATTAATTATTAATTAATTAATAATTAATTAATTTTATCACATGTGTAGCGAGTCACTTGCGAGCATAAGTTGCATCGACCGATACTTTGAGATCCTGTAATTTTTTTGCTGAACAGGTAAAAATCCAAAGAACTCTGTTGCTAACTGAATCGATTTCGAAAGTTTAATTTTCATGTCTTTTTCCGCAAATGGTGGAGCCATGTCACAACTGAGTTGACGACATGACATGAGCTAGATTTAGTGGAGTTTCTGTAACTATATTTCTCACCCAGCAACGTGGGTATTCCATTGTAAATAATTCCATTTGCTTCATGCACACGTGCATGCTCATTGTCAAGCAATGTCACGCTCATGTACAACAAAATGTTGCATGGAGGGCGTTAAGCGCACATTGACATATGCGGTACGACAAAGGTCAAAATAGAAGTTTTTAGATATTTTTAACCTCAGAGTCAATAAAACTTTGATTGATCAACATATTTTGCGAGAGCCATGGCGGAATGTTCCTTTTCCTTTTCCGTCCATTTTAACACTGAAAGATATACGGCTTGTCTCCTTCCTATAGATGTTAAAAATATGTAAAGGGTGAATGAAATTTATTAAATTAAGATTAAATTGATGAAATAAATTTAAATTAATCCTATTTTATCTAAATGGAAATCATTTTTAGATTAGTTCTACATCTAAGATAACTATTTAGAACATATTATTCAAATTTTTCAAGATAAAATTAATTATTCATATAAAAATATAAATTAAATCGTATTAAAATGATTTGATTGTTTAAATTAATCGAACTAAATTTATTTTGTTTTATTTTGAATGAAACTCCAAAAGAAACTTTTAATTAAATTTTTCCTTTTGGAAAATTTATGTAATAATAAAAATCGGAGAAAATTTTGTTATGGACAAAATTAATAATAATAATAATAAAGTTTAGATTAAATTTGCAATAATAAATTATATAAATACGTGTAAGAGTCTTTTAAAATCAAATATCTAATGAAAGAACAATAAAATTGAAAATTTTATTCGGCCGTCAAATATGAAATTTGTAGAACTAAAGACAAAGCTTATCGATAATTTACCAATGCAAATATTTATGTCATTCATCAAAGTATGCACCCATATTATCGACACACTTTTGCTATCTGAGCGGCAGCTAGTTGAGGCCATTTGCATGCAAATTTGATGAGCAAGAATCTATAAGTTCCTTGGAGGCCATTTTTACGCAATCTTCGGAATTGGATTTTTTTATTCGAATTACGGAAGAAATGGTAGTCATTTGGGTCTAGGTCTGGTGACTATGGAGGATGAGGCAGAAGTTCCAATCCAAGTTTATGTAGTTTTGTCACTGTCTTAAATACATTACGTGATTCTGCATTATTGTAGAGCAAGATGAAGTCGATCTGTTAACAATACGCGACTGAGTTTCTGCATTGTTGTTTATTAATGAATAATCAAGTAAAACGATGAATTCGAATGGTATTTCCACCTGATTGGTCCTGCGCCTCGATGTAACCAGTATAATTTAGAAGTCGATTGTTTCAACGCCACGATAAAATTATTTATTTCGAAATGAAAAAACAGAGAGTGGTTCGAAATTTTTAATTCCACCATGTATTTGCTTTATTTACATAGAATTTGATTTGTTACAAAATCGTTTTTACACAATTTAATCTGATAAAACAAAACAGCAAAACATGATTGTTTGTACGTAAAATAAATTGTTGCTTTTTTCTTTTTCAAATTCATGCAATATTCTCTATTTGTTAAAAATTATTTGATTTTGTTTTTGTAATTTTTGTTGATTATTTTGTGTTTATTCGATGTTATTTGTAATGTTGTGGAAATTGATGCATAAAACATAACCCACGGCTCTCGAAGACAATAGTTGCGTGTGTATGTGGAGTGGGTTTGTGCTCGGTTTATTAGAAATGGTCATTAGGTCTGTTTGATGTGCCGTTTAGAAGATTGTATAGGTTATTTTATGCAAGGGCAGATACAGAATCCAATTGTTATAATAACGATAACAACATGATAATATAAATAATGATAACAATTTGAATTCCGAACACACTACATGCTATTCAACTGTCTGTAGTTCGCCAAAAATTGAATTTCGACACATGGTCTATAAAGGAAAAAGTTTTTAGAATTAAGTTTATTTTTTAAAAATGCAAAAATATGTAGGGCCTTCTAATTCAAAAATGTTACTTTTTTGATACACTGTGTACAAGGAAATGTACTTTCGTGTAAAATAACATTTAATTTCCTACAACTTTTGTATAAAATTTTTTTTTCTATGAACTCTAGTTTTCGAAATATTTAGCCGTCCCAATACTTTTGGATCACCCTGTAAAAAATAGGTTATTTCTAAGCAACATTTATTAAGTTCTTTCTAAAAATAAAATAAATTATAGCAGTTCCATTTAGAAACACTACATTTTGGTCAAAACGTTTTTTCTACCCTGTATATTTCTACCAAAAATTTTGGTAACGTCCTTGTTATATTCTTAGGTTGCATGCCAAATTTTATTGTTCTATGATAATTGACCAACAAATAGAAAGACAGACTGACATTTTTTAACAACAAGAGTTTTAAATTGTGCAGACCTCAAAAGGTGAAATTTTTGAAAATTGAGAAAGTTGAAAATTTTTCGAATACAATACTTTCTGTGAGAAACTTCTTCAGTTACATATTCAAGTATTAAACGAAGACTTCCAATGGAGATTCACATTTGCAGACGTCCGCCGACCAATTTTGGGCTCCGATTTTTTAGTCCATTTCAACCTTCTGATAGACTGCAAAAACCAAAACCTGATCAGCCTACCACCACTATCCATCACAACATCCGGTCTACCATCATCTCAAAGAGCGCGTCGCATGGCGAACTCTACGTTACGGATTGTTAGAAAAAAGTTCGATTCGCTACTCCTAGACGGCATAATGCGAGAGAGCAATGGCAACTGGTCCTCTCCTCTCGTGATCGTCAAGAAAAGGATGGCGCACTTCGACCGTGCGGTGATTACAAACACCTAAACGCCAAAACCAGGCCTAGTAGGTATCCTCTGCCCAGAATAATCCATATATTCGACCAGATATCGAAATGCGATTTCTTCACTACGATTGACATCGAGAAAACATATCATTAAATCCCGATTGAGAAAGTTGACAAACACAAAACGGCTGCTATCACTCCTTTCGGACTCTATGAATATAACTTCATGCCTTTTGGATTAAGGAATACGGGGCAGACGTTTCAGCGAACAATTGACTCCATTCTACGAGGATCCGAAGCATACGCCTTGGTATACATCGATGATATTATTATATTTTAAAGGACGAAACAGAACACAAGCATCATGTACAAGATATCCTGAACAGATTGAAGTCCGCCAAACTAAAAATTAACGCCAGCAAATGCAACTGGAACAAATCAAACGTTTATATTTTAGGTTTCAACATTTTGAAACTTGGTGTCAAACCAACACAGAGGAACTTGTGTAATATTGATGCAATAGAGTCACATAGATCCACCATAATGCTACGAAGGTTCATCGGAGCAATTACCTTCTACCAATGGCTAGTTCCAAGACTATCAGAGACGTTAGCCCCCCTTCACGACCTGGTCGCACAGTGCAACAAACGTGGAACCAAATTCAACTGGGAGGTGAAACATGAGCGAGCTTTCCAAGAAGCAAAATCAAAACTAAAAATATAAAAAGCAATGGGTCTACCAGACGAAAGTCCCCATTCATATTATGTACAGACGCATCAGAAACAGCAGTAGGCAGCTGCCTCAACCAAGAAGATAAAGAAGGTAATATGATACCAATATGTTTTTAACTAGGAAACTCACTACAACAGAAAGAAAATATGCCACATTCGACCGTGAACTTCGGTCTATAATCCTTGTGGTTAAAATTTTCAAGCATTACCTTGAGAACGACAAATTCACAGTGCAAACAGATCATAAGCCTCTACTATATCTCCAAACAATGAAGAACCCATCAAATCGACAATGGCGATAGATCCAATTCCTCTCTCAATTCAATATGGAAATAAACTACATCAAAGGTTCAAAGAAAATAGTAGCCGATTTCCTATCCCGACATTAAGAATAAGAGCACACCGAGGAATTATCCCACATCACCCTCAAAGAGCTAATTGAAGATCAAAAGAAAGACCCATCTATCCAAAACACTGATTATCAACTGAAACAAAGACGGCCTACTGGTAGATAAGTCAACAAAAATTCCAAGAATCCTTCTACCAGAATGCCACAGATATGCCGAATTTTCCAGACTCCACAACTTATGCCATGGAGGAGCAAATAACACAATCAAACTCTTAACCAAACATTATGTGTGGCCTTACATGAAGAGTGAAATTCGAAAATGGGTCCCAAATTGTCAAAATTGCCAGGCAAATAAAATTACAAGACACATCAAATCTCCCCACGGCATTATCACGAATAGAGGGAAACTCAGAGTGGTTCACATCGACTTAGTTGGACTTCTCAAAGAAATCAGAGGAAAGAAGTTCCTCTTCATCATGATTGATCGTGACACTGGTTGGGTGGAAGCCTTGCCGATGCGGAATATTGGAGCTAAAGAAGTTACTGATATCATAGAAAAAGAATGGATATCCTGTTTCGGCACACCAGAAAATTATCAGTGACAACGGGAGACAGTTCAGATCAACAGATTTCCGAAACCTGTGCAACAGATATGGCATTGAACATCACCACACCACCTCATATCACACACAAAGCAACGGTAAAATAGAACGACTACACCGGAAACTCAAAGAAGCTATTCGGACCGGCTCAACAAATGCGGACAAAGAATGGATACAGACGCTACCCCTCGTTCTATTGGGTCTCAGAAACAAAATCAACGACTCCGGCCTTTCACCATCGCAGATACTATTCTGTACCTCTACAAGACTACCAAACGATGTGATTATTCCTAGTTCTAATCAGTCTATCGTAGATGTTCCAAATTTCTCCCACGAATTTCGGAACCATGGTGACAAAAAAGAGTTTCTTACCCAAAGACCTTTTTAACTGCAAACAGGTGTGGATAAAGAAAGAAATGAGAAGTCCCTTACAGCCTATATATGAGGGGCCTTTTCAAGTTATTCGCCACTCGAAAGACTGTAAAGTTATTACTATCTACAGACAAGGCAAAGAGAAAAGTGTATCAATCGACAAAACCAAACCGGCTTTTGTCGAACTTGGAAGGGAGGCATGTAGGCATAATCCTAATGCTTAAATTCTATTATCAGACGAATATAATTTAATTTTAAAAATGCATTAAAATGCAATAATTAAAATTAAATAGATTTGTTTAAATAAACAGAATTTCATAAAAATAAACATTTGGTAAAAAGCGTTATTTAGATTATTTTTAATTATGGATCCAAGTGACTACATGGAGATACTAAACGTCCTTTCCAGAGTAAATGCAAAACTTTGAAGGAAATTGCCGCTGATCATATAATTGGTCAAGCTTTTCAAAGTTTAAATCGGTAACTTTAAGAACAGCTAAAAGGAATGAGAGCTTCAAATATTGAAAATATCTTCTTGTGATTCACGAGCCTTTCACAAAATTGTGTTCCAACTTTGTCAAAGAAATACGTTGTAACAGTCATCCTATAATAGTCTTATGACGATGAGAACTGCTAAGAAAGTCCATACACAGAACTCTGAGTTGTTCTGAAAATCGGATTTCACCATAATCTGAAAATACACGTGCTAAAAGTCAATCAGCTCGTAAGAATATTCTTTGAAAAGTTCCTTGAGTATGCTCATGAGATCGATTTACTTTGCTCAAAACTGATTTAATGTGAGCAACTCATGTTGCTATATCTTGAGATTCCGATTTTAAGGCTTTGGCAATTTGCATAGTTAACGAGGCCGCATCTTTGGTCACAAGTAATGATATGATGAAGGACATCTCTCTATCACAGACGGAAGATCTTCTACCTCTGAATTAAATGTTTCAGAGTATCCACAACAGTCTCAAAAGGTTTAATAAATTAAATTACGGTATCATGATTTTCAATCCATTGAGATTCACACCAAGTAGTGACCTTCAATTTATTCTTCTCAGACAGAAAATTTTCAAGAATAATGGATCTTTTTGCAGAGATTGAGAATTAGGACACGATGCCATGTATATTGCGGAGAGAAGATATATCTGATTCTTTAACAAGAGACAGGTTGAGATTGTGGCTGGCACAATGCAAGTAAATGGCTTTATGACAAATATCACCAATTCGTTTTTGAACACCTTCAACACATTCTTTCATAACACTGGCACCATCGTAGCCTTGTCCGTCTAGATAGCTCATAAATGTTTTTTAAGGTTTCCAGCTGGATATAACCTAAGAAAATGTGGGTGTACAGTATAAAATATGTGTTTTTACTCAAAAATATTTACATCACATATGCAAACTGGATTTAAAGGGTTGAGAACAAAAGAATGTCTTATAAGAATGTCTTATAGGAATGTCTTAAATAAATATACAATTATAAATGTCCTTGTGAAGGAATGTGTATATGTGGAAGGGAGAGAGAGTGTATTGTATAGCAGTGTGTTTATTTTTAATGAACCCATGCTTTACCTACAATTAGCTAAATTTTTGGGTGTACATCTACAAAAGTTGGGTGTACATTGTACACACAAAATGGCCTTAAAAATCCTGGGGCTCATATCAATATAAACTTTTATTAGTTTCGTTGTTATGGTGTGAGTAAATTCCTCAGCTGATTGATCTTCAAATAGGAAAAATTCAAGAAAACCTTTAGGTATGTTGTCTTTATGAAAGTACTTAAATAAAAAAATATTCAGAAATCACACGTAAAATATGTAGCCATTATATTTTTATAATTGTTCAGTTCCAGGGCAGTCACATATTTCATCAACCAGAATAAGAGACACATTGAAGTTTGTTGACTTTTCCCCCATTTTTTTCCTGATGGCCTCAATGATAGTATTTTTAGTTTAAAGACTGGTATACGAGCCGTTTTTGGGAGAAGAAATAAAACTTTCATTAAGAGATGGGGGATGTAGGAATAAATTTGCAAAATTCCTCGAAATGCACCATCGGTTTTAGCTGGTTCATCCATAATAATCGCGCCTGAATCTTCGTGTCCTCGTAAAGTTAATTTGTATCATCCGCATAAAGCTTGCGCGGTTTTTCTCGAATTGTATTTTGGATCCTTTGTCGATTTTGAGACGTATATCCAGTTCACCTTTTGTAGAGATTTCTAGAAAGAATTGTGCTTTCACAGAGCAATCTTGGTGGTACTTCATGTTCACTTGCATCCTTCCATTGCTAAAAACCGTTCACAAACAAGGCGTGTTAATGACTAACAGCCTCCTTTTCCGTGGAATTCATTGGGAACACGACAAATAGTTTACAAAATGCACCTTGTAACTTGTGAGAATAGTTCAGCCATGGCCCTTTATCAAAACACATTGTTTGAAAATGTAAATTTCTTTTACCAACAGGGAAAATGTAGGGAAAATGTCTATGGTGACAACAATAACGTTGTTTTCTCACAATGGCTGAATATTAGGTCCTTTCATTGACCTAATCAAATACTGATATCTGATTAAAGTGAACTGGGATGGCAATTGTTAAGCATTAGAGGATCTGAAGGGTTTGCGACAGGAGAGAAATTATATTTGGTAGAAGAATAGATGATACAAAAGTTAAAGTCAATACTGAGTTTAAATTTGAATGACTACTGGCTACAGAAATGGATTTGGATATCTTTGTTCTCGGTGCAAAGAAACCGATGATATCATGTGATGATGTTGTTGAAATTGAATTTTATTAAACCAGTATTGGGTTCTTGATCAAAAGAGGATGTCATTAACACAAAACTTTATTTCCATAACAATTCAAGTTTTTTAAACAAATATTTTCAAGGAACTTTTGCACTTTCTTTTTACACAAACCATTATAAAGAAGAATCGATATAAATATAGATAGGGCTATTTATCTAGTACGAATTAAAATTTTATGCTTTTTTTTAAAAAAATATAAGGTGAATTTACCAAAATTTTGTCACAAAGATTTTGTTGCATTTTTTATTAAATTTCAATTTTATTGTATTTTTAAATTTAACTGTTTTTCAATTATATTTCTCTATTTTTTAAAATAACATTTTCATATCGTTTTCATAATAGTTTAAAAATTACTTTTAGATTTAATAAAATAACATTTTGAAAATAAAATTAAATCGTAATTTTCGTTTTTAAATTATCCTTTTTTTACATAAAATAAAATTAATATTTCCAAAAGAAAATTAAAATCACATTTTAATTTACGTCGATTTAATTGTAATAAAATTATATTTTGATTCCCAATAAATTACATTTTCCAAAAATAAAATTAAATTGCATTTTAATTTACTTCGATTTAATCGTGTAAAATTAAAGTTACAAAAAATAGTTTTGTATATTTTATTTCGCAAATAAAATATTAAACTTATATTCCTTTTTATTTTATTTCAATTAAATACTTCCATCAAAATTAAAATTAAATTAACCTTTTTTTACTTTATAATAGTTCTTTGCATACATCTGTTAATAAACCTACC
>MQRK01159331.1:0-14482 GCA_001938485.1 Girardia tigrina | reverse complement strand
CGACATTTATAAAAATGAGAAAAGACACGCTTGATTTCAAAATTTTATTTTTACAAAAAAAGTGAATATTTAAACAAACTTAAAAATTAATAATTTAATTATTAATTTTTTTTATAAGTAGAAATGTGTTTCTACAGCGGTTTTAACTCGAAAAAACACCCATTTAGTGTGTTCGAATAATACGCATATTGAATGCACACTCACATATATGTACACCATCCACTTGAACCAGAATATTCTTAAGTAGCGAACAGACTTCTCTAGCCATTGAAAAAAATATTCAAGAGAGAACTAATTATAGAAACTGTTACGAATATATTACCAACGCTTGGAATAAAAATCTCAATGATTCATTCGATTTCTTGACCAATTCGGTCAGTTTTTTAACCTTTTTTAATTAAACGATTATTTTTATTTAATCTCTAAAAGAAAGCAATCACCGAAAAGACAATTGCATTATATTATAAATTTTCTATCAGAATTATTGATAACAAAATGCTTTCTTTTAAAATCCTTTAAGTAATAAGCTTCGTATCTGCGTTTTCCGTGACATCCGTTAACAATGATTTTGAGGCTCGGCACCAGCGAAGGGTGGATCGAACAATCGTTCTCAAACAGTTTTAGATAACATAGTTTTATAGAAAGATATTTTATTAATGACTTTTAAGCGTTGTTTTTTATTTCATATTTATTTAATGCATCAAAAAATCTAAACGCACCTCAATGAATAGAGCCAATTACTAGGTTTGGGAGTGACAGTGTGATGGCATTGGGTTGTTTTTGGTAAGCTATTCTCGGAACCTTCATGAAAATTGACCGGGAAATACGAAAAGAAAACTCACTGGTTACTTCAGAGAAGCGTTTGTGTTTCAGCAAGATAACAACCCAAAACATGCATCAAAACTTTATATGAATTAGTTAGAATAAAAAGAAACTGCGAGCACTATTAAATTCATGGAATGACAACCACAATCGCCGGTTCAAATCCGATGGAGTTCTTGTGGGATTAGCTCAACAGAGAGGTAGGGAAACTGTATTCAACTAACGAATCTCATTTGTGGGAATGTCTACAGCAGACTTGGCAACAATTGTGACCAGAACGACTCCATCAATTAGTTGCAAGAATGCACAGAATTTATGAAGTCATCATCAAATCAAAATGCTGATGAAAAACGGCTGGATTGACTTTTTCGTTGTTTTTATATTAATATACAATATATTTCTTAATAATTTATTTTGATAATGTAAATAAATAAGGTCTATAGAGCGGTGTGATTACGATAATTAAAGCTTTAAATACAAAGACGATTTTGCCTTGGGTGTCAAAACTTTTGCAGGGTAGTATATATATATATATATATATATGTGTGTGTGTAGAAATAGATACCCGGATTAGTAAAGTCAATTTTTGATAAACGTGTATCTATTTCTACTAACAAAAAAATACTTAATCTCTAACGTGTAACTACAAATAAAACAATTCACGAATAAAATAAAAATAAAAATAACCTTGATCCATTAAAAATTTATTAAAGTCCTCAATTACAACAGATGATATTACAACGGTAATTAAATATTTTAAAATTAATAAACAATCGATTTATTTATTTAATTCTTTTTCAATGTCGTTAATTGTGACTGTTGAAACTTTACTGTAAATTGCTTCCCAATCAAATATATACTCCGTGATGTTGTTACAGTTCTCATTGAATAAAGATGTCATGGAATTTGTGTGATTAATCGTAGATTTAGATAAATAATTGATATCAAGCGTCGATGATAAATTTTGATATGATTTGCTAAAATTACTAATATTTTGATAGAAATTGAGTTTGACAATTATTAGACAGTTTTGATTTTTTTCGTATTGATAAATTTATAAAAGGTCTTTCTTTGTTTCAAAGCTTTTAGTAGCGTATACACTAGCTCGAATAGGACTAGAAGTTGACATCATAGTTTCAGAAGTCTTAAAAGGATCTGACATTTTTTCATTGGTACATTAGAAGATTTCTGAAGATTTTTGATTTGGCTTACGTTCTTTGGAATGCTTTTCTACATAAACTTTCGGGTTGAATCTCACATACTTTAATAAGAACAAAAAGACAAAAGCAATTGTAAATGTATCTCATATCAAGCACAAGAATGTCTATGTACAACTTCCGCTTAAAAAAAAGATAACAAGGTCTTGTACAATAAAAAAGAAAGAAACAAAGGCAACATCATTCCTCATACAAAACACGCGGAAGTAGAGTATCACAATATATATATATATATATATATATATATATATATATATATATAAATGCCGGATGTCATATGCCAACACCTGCTGACACCTCCAATTGAGTGCAAAGATAGCCCGATGAATGATATCGGTGCCAAGATTACTCGCGGTTGTGATGGCGGCCCCTACAGCATTTCTTACACTCCATCAAAATTCGGTAATTTATTATTGTTACTAGAGTATTGTCCGCGATCTAATTCCCAGGATCAGTTTCCGGCGATCAAAGACGATACGGTACCCTCATAACACAAATAATAACCTTATATAGTTCGATTACTTGGTGTGTTAAAACAAACAGTTTCCCATTCCGTGAATAGATGGAAAGGACTTGGCTATCATGGTAACCGACTCGGCCAAGAAAGAAAATATACTTTATTTAATAACTTGAACCAGAAAATCATCTAGAAGCGCTTCCTCCGAAATTCATGTATCGAAAAAGAAAACTGCTCATCAAACTGGAATCGATTCAAAAGATTGTCAAAAAAAAGCTCAATCTTTAACCAAACAAGCTCAAATAAGGATAAATACTCAATAGTGAATAGAAACTAATTAAGCTTATGAGACGTCTAGAGCTTCTCAAAGGGGCAGCAACTATGAATTTGAAGATGATTCTGTTTTCCGATGAAAAACCTTATGGGTGGAGCAAAGCTACAATGCTCAAAACTTAAAACTATATTTGTTAAACAAACTATCCAAACAACACTTCCATTATTGATATTGCCAAAATCAAAAATCTCTAAAGATATGAGCCAGAATTTGAACTAATTGCAAAACATCCATTATTTTTATCGATTGAGATAAAAATGAACAAAAACGTTTATCGAATGGACATTTTGGAATAAGTTTTACTTTCATCGGCCCAACAGTATTTGCACAATCAATAAAAAATCTTTCAGTCAGACTCCACACCATCTTATTGAGCAAAGACTAATCAGGGTTGGTTTATAGCCCATTTCTCAGACTTCATCTAAAGCTCAAGAATGACAGCTATAGTCGTGTGATCTTAAGCCATTGAACAAAAGTGTGTGGTCAATTGAGTCGAGAGTTTTCTTTAAGTCACACAAACACTTGGAGGCTCTCAAGTAGTCACTTCGCAAGTAATTGGATAAAATCACAATGGAGTTTCGGTCGGTTAGGTTTGTGATAATTCACAGTTGAAGAATCAGAAATTAACATTTTTAAACTTTTATGTAATACAACAAAATAACATAATTTTTTTCATAACGATTTTTTTTAATAAATTTAGGAGGAACACTTAATTTTTTTCTCGCACAAACCATTTATAGATAAACCAATGAATTTTAAATATGGATAAATTATTTAATATTTAAATTAATTTTACAAATATTTTAATATTAATTACAAATATTTTAGTTCAAACATTATTAAAGTCTTACATTTTTTAATTTGTAGTCACACTAAATTTATTTCAAATGTTATTACAAATATTTCATTCCAAACTTATTAAATTTATTTGGATTGCCAAAAGTCTTATCAAATTTAATTAAAATTTTATTTCAAATTATTTTATAATAAATCTCTATTTTTTCAATTTAAAAATGTATATTGTTGAGGTCTTGAAAAAACAATTTTATATTATATATAAATAATATACGATATTAGTTTTGCTTTTTTTAAGCTTAAGACTCCTCTTTCGGTCATCCCTGGGATTGAGGAACTATTTCACCTCATTCCACGAGATGGCTCCGAATTTTGGGAGCCTATGGGTTTTGGAGGAAAAGAAAGAAAACAAATATATATATATATATAAAATTTATAAAATAAAATAAATNTCACCTCATTCCACGAGATGGCTCCGAATTTTGGGAGCCTATGGGTTTTGGAGGAAAAGAAAGAAAACAAATATATATATATATATATATATAAAATTTATAAAATAAAATAAATATAAAAAAAATAATAAAGCTCTTACTTTCCAAATTTAATTTTAATGAAAATTTTGGGAAATATTTCCCTTTTTGTTAAATCGGCCTATCAGACGACAAATAGAAATTGACATTAGGCCATTGGTCAGTAGGCCCATTAAGAAATTAAATGTCTTCATGGCATAATTTGATTTATTTGCGGCCTTAATGGCCTGGCAGATTTATGGGCCATTTGGGAAAAAAGATGGCATAATTTGATTACGGCCTTAATGGCCTTTTGATTTATGGAATATTTTAAAAAAATTTAATTAAAGAATTTTTTTTAATTAAAATATTTTATATATATTAAGCTCTAGTATAAATAGAGCAATTTTGTTATATATAAAAAGGAGAAAAGAAAACAAAAAAACCTAAAAGCAACAGAAATAGAAAAATAATAAACTGGACTATTCCTGTATAGGATTTCAGTAATATTTAGTATTTTCTAAGCATTTTATAATCTTTCCTCCAATCATCTAAAAAGTTGTACAAACCTTTGCTCAAAGATTGTATTTGTATATTAAAATAAACGATTATTCGAAGAAGTGTTGTTATTTATTGGAGTCAAAGAGTTCATCGAATGTAAACGTTGGGTTTGATAATTGAGCGCCGAACACCAAACAAATCCTTCTGATTTCTGTGTTCAAAATCAAATTCAAATTAAATACCCAACAATATTATCTTATTTTATTCTAATAGTAAAATTCTTCTATTTTAATTAATAATGTATTGAAATTTCTTCTTTAGATTTAATTCAAACATTTATACGAGTTTCCCAAAATCCTCACACAGCCCATTAAAGAAAACTATAAAGAACGCCTTAAGCAATGCTTAAAGGCGAAATGAAAGAAATTGAACACTAAAGTCAATTTACATTTTAAGACTTTGGTGGTCGAAAGTAATCGACTATTATCGGGTGATGATTCGATCAGAGCGGCCGATGTCGCGCATTCGATTATCGATACGAGGATCGACGATTTCGGTCGACCGTTGCCGCCGTTGTCGGAATCATTCGGCGAGAAAATCGATGCCGGTGAACTGGATTCCACGAGGACGGAAAGGATTTCGATGATTTTACAATTGGCGATGAGATTCGATTGGACGATCATCGGATCGGATTTGTGGTAGAGGTGGTAGAGGAGCGCGATATAAAACTCGAAAAATAATTTGAAAAATTGTAAAAGATTTAATAAAATTTATTTACAACACTGGCATTTTTCAACAAAAACTGTGTATTAAAACAAAAACCAACTTTGATAAAGATTTAATTTGCATGAAAAAAAATCATTTTTATTTGAATGAGAAAATCCTTTAATATGTATGAGAATTTGACTGAGAAAATTTGTAATTATAAATAAGAAATAACGGATTTTAATATATATTTAATATTTATAAATACCGATTATAATTTTGTGTCACTACAAAGACATTTGCTATTGTTGCTCAACAAATAGTATAAGGGGCCTAAAAACCGTGTTTTTCGCAATAACTGCATTGATATTTCAATTATTGATTTATTTTTCAAGAACTGCAGGAATTAGTAAAAAAACGGCGCTCAGAGGATTCTAGATGAACTTCCTGGCATCGTTCTGGTGATAGATGAGAAGCGGCTATATGCAGAGAAAATACCTGGCAAAATTTTCTAGTGCATGGGTAGAACCTGAAGGAGACAAACCCAAACAAACTTGCAGAACCATTGCAGATAAGAAATGGCATATCATATTGGCTATGAACTTTCGTGGGAGAAACATCACCACTCAGTAGATAAGCGGAATTCTTAGACAATATGAAACGAATTCGCCTTAATGAAAATCTTACCATAATTCAGGACAACACTCAGCCTCACAACCAATTGGACAGACTTTTTTGGAGCCGAATTCAATTATTGTATTCCGCAACAACCCTACTCTCCTGAGATGAACCTGATGAATCACAATATGTTCAGGAATATGGCATCTATTTTTTTCCGTTGAACAAGTGAAAATGTTCTTAACTGAGTTCTCAGCAAACCCTTTACAATAGGCCGTGGAATGGGCCACCTACGTAATTATCTTTGAAGCATTATATTACGTAGTGGTAAATATTTGTAACAATAAGGACTTATTATCATTCCTTTTTTAATGTATATGTTTGTTATAGAAAATACGCAGTTTTTTGGATTTCTTATAAATTGCTTTACCACACGTTATTTTTGAAATCACTGGAAAAGTTTGTCCCAATTACTATAAGTCGCTTTTTTTTAAGTAAAATGTTTTTATGTAAAAATTTTTTTGTAAAATGTAAACAGAAAAAATATTATTAATATAATACATACATTCTGTCTTGACTATCCTCTGCCAATTATTTCAACAACCTTCAAAATTTATTTCATAAACGAAAATTATCTGATCTGATGAATTATGTAATAATAAATATAGGAGTTTCCATATTGATGCAAGTGTTCATCATAAATTGGCATTTTAACATATTGTACAACTGAAATAAAATTTAATGATATTGAAACAAGTGAAAATTTGACAGTTTTAACATCACTAGAACTGAGATTTTTTCTACATGTACATGTAAAATAATATATGGCTTTCCTTACAAGTTAGGGTCTTTCTAATTATGAAAATATTTGTTTTGAAATAACCCAACTGCGCAATCAGATATTACAATTGTTGATTTATTTTTCAAGAACTGCAAGAATTAGTAAAAAAACGGCGCTCAGAGGATTCTAGATGAACTTCCTGGCGTCGTTCTGGTGATAGATGAGAAGCGGCTATATGCAGAGAAAATACCTGGCAAAATTTTACCAGGTGTATAATCCTAAATCTGATGTTTGCTTGTAGAAGACGTTAGTGAACATATTAAGCTACCATAGAAACGTCATACTTTTTATTTGAATGATTTCGACATCCGTTTACATTAATCAGTGTAGATTGTAATACCTCATGTTTTGGGTTGATATGAACTTAATTAAATTTATGTTGAAGGTTTGACAGTTTCTTTCTATTCACTTGTATCACTTTTATATTTTTCACTTTTGTCGATACGTGATTATATTTTTTTATTTTTTTTGAAAAGATCATAAGATTCACTCTTTGTGAAAGTAAGACGATACTCGAAAGAGATATTTCTTTGAAAAAAGTTCGGGAAGTTTAATAAGATTAGTTTTCTTTATCATTTAATAATTTTTTTATTATTTAATTTAATTGGCCAAAGCGTAATCATTATTATTAATTATTATTAATTATTATTGCATTTATTAAATTCGCTATTGGCATGGTCAGAATTAAATTTGAATTATAATTCAATATTACGCCCAATAAAAACTGTGTGAAATTTTCTTTTGTCTGTGGATGAATTGAAGCTATCATTATTATTCCTGCTGAATAGAAATATGTGATTGTAAATTTAATTTTCCTATTCTCAAAATCAAACGTTTATCTGAAACATTCCGTATTTGTCATTTCCTGTTAACAATACCGATCCCTTTATCGAAATTATTTGACGAACAATCATTACTGTCACCGTATTTGATAAATCTCTACATACGCTTTGTTAGCAACGTCAATCAGTAGATTTTTTTCCGATTATTTACCATCGATATTAGTCTAAGGTTATTTTGTTATTGTATTGTCTGAACATACTTTTTGTTTATTACGTTTGAATTGTACTAAACTTTATAGTCACTTAATACAAAAGTGTGCTTAGTTTAGAGACTTGTTTTACATTTAATGGTAGAAATCAATTTATCATACGATTCTATATAAGTTGGTTACTGGATAAATTGATTTTTACACAAATCATTAGTGATTTTATACAATAACATTAGTTTATCAATGCTTAATAATATCTTGTTTTGTTTGCAGAAAAAGACCATACTGGGGAAGCTCTGTTTTGCTGTTTTAATTTGAAGAAATTTGCAGTTGAATCGCATCGAATGCTTGTGGAGGCCTATGTTGGCAGTGCATTACGACAACCACTTGCAGAGACTAGTTTCCTCGGTTTAAAGACGGCCATTTTAACTTGAGTGACAAGAAGCATGAAAATCTACCCAAAAAGTTAATGACTATGAATAACAGGCTATATTGGATGAGGAAGATAGGCAATCGCAAAAAATGCTTGCCGAGCAATTAGGTGTTACTAAACCAGCCATTCCCAT
The DNA here is from genome assembly GCA_001938485.1 of Girardia tigrina. Lineage (NCBI taxonomy): Eukaryota > Metazoa > Platyhelminthes > Tricladida > Dugesiidae > Girardia > Girardia tigrina. The sequence continues at coordinate 6,126 of MQRK01159331.1, read as the reverse complement.
GACATGGGAAAGGCTCAAAAAACGGAAAATGGTTACCTCATGAATTGAACGATAGGCAGATGCAGCGACGCCAAAATACATGAGAACACTATGGCAGATACAATAGTAGCTGCAGAATTTCCAAAGGCTTTGTGCAAAAAAGTGACGTTTATCTTCCCTAACAAATTTTCAATGTGGATGAAACGGGATTGATCAGGAAAAGGATGCCAGGTCGATCTTATATATCTCGTGAAGAAGAAAAGAAGACAAAAAACGGTCTTTCGGAACGTGTATCGGATTATTGACCAGTCTATGTCAAGCCAAGTGAGGAGAATATTCCGTATTGTCCAAGATATTAAAAATCAAAAAATAAAAATTTTTATAATTAAATTCAAAATTTGATTTTAATTTTCCTTAAGAAAATTTTAATGAATTTAAAAATATATTTTAATTTATAAGAACGAAATAATTAATAATAATATATCAAATAATATGTTTTTGCTTGTTTAAACGTTTTATTTGTTTACAATCAATTGAAAATTGAATATCGTATGTTCGAGAATTTGTAAATTTTTTTTAAAGAAATAAAGATATTTTACAAATTATCAGAAATACGAATCATGGGCACATAACCGAATAGACGAGACAATGTCCACCATTAATACTTCTCCATTATAAAATTTAGGCTGGAATTGAAGGAATAGTTTTAATAAAAAGCAAATTTTGGAAAACTTTAACCCTCAAATTCTTTAGATCTGAAATTATCGATCATTGTTTGGCGAAAATTCCGGATTTTTTTCACACATGAAAAGAGAATTACCGCAAGTTACAACAACGCATTGCATGTTGCATCTTCATGCTCTTGCGTCGAAAGCTTTGCCAGAAAGCTTTACCTAATTACTGCAATAAATGTAATAAAATATATCCGTGGAAGAGCGCGTAATCATCGAATTTTTCGTCCCTTTTGTGAATAAATCGGTGCAGCTCATATCGTGCTTCTATATCACACCGAAATACGATGGCTTTCCAAGGGCCGGATGCTTACCAGGGTTTTTGAATTACGTGAAGAAATTATTCAGTTACTAACTAGTCAAAACTGTGTTCAAAACATGTTCAAATGGAATTCGAGCAATTAGAATTACAACAATTCTGGTGTACACAGTTAACGAAAGAAGCATTGCAGTCACTTCTACCATTTACCATCACCTATCTGCGTGAAATGCGATTTTCCACCCATTTTGCATATAAAAAGCAAAGCAAGAAATCTATTAAATGCAAGCGATGACTTATGCGTGTCTCTTTCAAAAAAAGAGCCTCGCTTCACAAATATTATAATGGACAAGCAACAACAGTCTAGCCATTAATAAAACGAATATTGTTTTGTATTATGTACACATTTTTAAAACAAACAATTAATTTCGCAAAAGATGTATTTATCTAAGCTGAAAAATTAAAACACTTGTCAAAGGGGTGCGGCTCACTCAAAAGATTAAGAAACACTGGCCTCGATAAATAATTGAGAATCTCCATTTTCATGATGGGTCATTCGAGAAGGCGCTCAAATGTCTGGAGGAAAAATACGGAGAAGAGAGAAATGTTCGTAAAGTATTAAGAGAGATCCAAAATTTGTGCATAATTAATGAAGATTGCAGAAGGGGGAAAATGTGGTTTCTCCCCCAGTCGATAATTGACCCCCCGGGGGGTGCAGAAACCCGTTGCCATGGCAACGGATTCGGTTACCATAGGAACAATTCCGGTTCACTTGGAAACGCCTCTGATTGGTCCTTAGTACCCTAGCAACGGTTCTGATTGGTACTTGGTACCCTAGCAACGGTTCCGATCACCCTAACCTAGGCAGCAATGGTTCCGATTCACCAAGGTCTTAGTTACCATAGCAACGATAACCAAGGGACGTTTTTCATTAGCAACGGATACATAGATACTAAATATTCTTTCATTTTTTAAAAAAAATTTCAAGAGAAGATTTGGAATATTTGTAAGTACAATTTATTTTTTTTATAATTTATTGTAATATAATTTTAAAATTTTTTTTCAGATAATGTATACAACATATTCACCGCAGTCACCAACAACAACACAACAGTCGGTGACAGGAACACTACAATCGCCGACAGCACCGTCATCCAACAGAAAAATGAAAGGAGCATCATATAGAATTCTCCATCGTTTAAGGAAAAATACAGTAACCAAAGAATGCAGGGTGATATTTAATTATCGAAAACTATCTTTGAATAATAATAAAAAATGCATTGAGGATGGTTTACAAAACCATCCTGAATACATTCCAAATATTAGCCAAAGATCCCTAGATTCGATGAGGATGCAGCTGGAGAGAAAATTGAAACAAAGCCTGGAGACAATAATTAATATTCAGATCCTAAAGGTAAATAAATTTAATATTATATATATGATTGATTTTTTTTTATTCTAGGCAGTAGAAAAAGAAATGGATGAAGTGCAGTTTATCCCGCCGGCCGAGATCGAGGAGTCCAACTTAGTGCTAAAGGGGGTAATCTGCCTAACGCGGCAGCGGCTCGGGTTAACATACGGTGACCGGCTGCCTTTCAAAGTATTTTTTCTTTCTTTTACATAACATTCTTATAATTTTTTTTAGATTTGAAATCTATATAAGAAACGAAAATGACGGACAACATATTTGAAGTTGTCCTGAAATTTTATTTTATTTATTTTTTTAAACGTTTGTTAAAAATTGTTATGAATTATGAAAATAAAAAAAATCATTAAACGTTAATTTATTTATTTTTTATTTAATTTATAATTAGTAAAAAAATCTTAACTTCTACATGAAACATTATGGATTGGGGAGAAACCACATTTTGCCCCTACTGATTGCATAGAAGATCTGTAGTCAGTATTGGATCATTTGGTATTCCTATTTAAGACAAAGAATGAAGGAGATTTTGAGAAGGGAGCCCTTTAATATATGATCATTAGTAAATTCTCCAGGCAATTGCTGATTAGAAGTTGATTTAGATACTGTAGTTATATTATAGAATACTTTGAAACTATTTTTTTAACTTATTTAATTAAAAAGATTCAATTTATTGAATCTTTTATTTACAATACTAACAAATTCGTTAATTATCGAATAATTATTTTATTAAATCATAAAGAAAAAATATTCGTTTTTTTCTAAATAATTAGTCGTAGCAATAAAATATTAGTCATTGAATTTATTTTATTGGTCGTTTATTCTAGTTTATTAGTTGTTGTTTTTTGTTTCAGATTTGTTTTTTGTTTCAGATTTATTTTTTGTTGTTGATTTATTTTTTGTTCCTGATTGATTTTGTTTTCGCCACTTTTATTTATAATGTAACTTATTATTAGTAGTCTTTTGATATTTATATTTTATTAAAAGTCAGTTTAGCTGTTTCGTCCCACAAATCAAACACAGATGATATCTTTGATTCAAATTAATTTAATTTAACAAATTTAAGTTAACAAAAAAACATAATTCCTGAACCTTTCAAGATTCTGAATCCGACAGCAGATAATACTAAGTGTTAATATTATGTAACTATCATATCAATTGCTTGTATCAAATTAAGTCAGATTTTCAATATTTTATTCCTCGACAATTAAGAACTAACTATTTTTATTAGCAATCTGTTCATTTATAAAGCAACCATTTATATCCAATGTGAATGTCTATCAGTAGAAAGTGGTTATTGTGAAAAAAATAAAGTACATTTATAATTATTTATTTAAGATTTCTATTTTTCTTGTATTTATAATACACTATTAAACCGAAATATTAATTAATATTTTTAGTCAAAATAAATGAGACCAATTCGGTGACGGATAATGATACTGCACAAATCGACGAGACGAATTCTGTGAGAGATATTACCAAAACTCAAAGATGGATACTGAATTCATTTCTATATAGATATACTATATATATAGAACGAAATGAGCTCGTGGGAAAGGAAATGATTATGTAGCACGGTTGACACCATTGGGATGGACGTGTATGGGCACGATTCCAGACCAGTCATCAAAGGTGTTAACGTGTTTCAATACATTTTTTGACATTTAAATATTTCGCTTCTTCTTCTTTTCTCACACTGACATTTATTGTACGATTTTCAGATTTTCCTGATTTTGATTCACATTGAATAACATTACCAATGTTAACGATCTCAACCAGGTTCTCGACTTCCAAACCAATGAAAACTTTAAACCAATTATTCAGTGTCGTTTGTCGCTAATTCTTTCATCTCATCAAATAGTGTATTTTATCATTCATATTCGAACTACTTAAGAAATACAAATGTTGTTAGAAAGAACCCAAAGATGAAAGGAAAACATGAAATACTTTCAGTGAAGACTCTGTAAAAGATCAAGTTGTAAATTTTTGGTTTTGTCATCATTTCTGGTAGCAGACCGTAGTTGCGCGCTGGGTGGTGTTGGCGTAGGGTCACCGGAATCAAGGATTTGAATTTTATATTATAATCATCTTCCCCTAATGGGAAAAATTTGTAGTATGATTGTGAATATTTTTTAGATATTGTTTACTTGTATTAATAGCAAGTGATCTTATAATTGATCGAACTTTCACCCGTGACAAAATGCTGTTAACCTATGACAAGCCCAGAAGATCAAGGTACTTGCTTGAGAACAGGGCAGCTCCAGTAACAAGTAAGAAAGATAAACCCTAAAGAAAAATTATGGATACAGTTTAGTGCATTTTACGAAAATTGTATTTATATATATCACCTTCCTAAAGATCAAGCAATTTCTACTGAATTGTATAGTGCTAAGATTCTTATAGTTCACTAAAAGTTGTTGGAAACCCGAGTACATGGACAAACAGAAAGGAATTCTACTGCTTTACTATAAAACTAAATTGCATATTGCAAAACAATCATCAAATTCATTGACAAACCAACACTTTACAAATCATGATGAGGACATAATAGAACTGGATCAGTTTCTGCTTTTAAAAACTGCGTTCTCCTATTTATGTGACATCAATTCACTTGTTAACCGATGCCAAATAGTGGTCAATGCAGAGGAAGATATTTTATAAAGACTTACTTAATAGATTATACAGTATATGGTAGGAGAAACCTGAATTACTTTCCGGTACCTAATATGGAATTTTGGAGCAACGAGTTATAAGTTTACTTGTTAAACTTTGTTTTCGAAAATAAAATTCATAAAGAATTTATTGTGCTTTTTTAACTGATGATAATTGAAAGAACCAACTAGATATACAACAAATTTAAAAAAATAAGTGAAAGATGTTGTGGTTACTTTTCATGTGGATTTAAAATACTCTTTGTAATTTTGATGATAATAAAGATGTTCAAGTGATTTTTGATATTATTTTATTTCTGGACGTTTTATAAAAATGCAACTTCTGTACAAAACACAATACATTTACCGTATGTCCTCGAAAAAAAAGGTGTTTATAAAATTTAACATTTTAATAAACAACAATCTAGATAAAATTTATTATTTGTATATTAATTTAACTAAAAAGTAAAAATCCCATTTTTTATTAGAATATTTTATTTTAATTTCTTTAGTATTTTTATAATTAATTTTTTCAAATTGTCGATTTTACATTGTCAAATACAAAATAAGAAAATTGATATGATTACATATTGACTTAAATAAACGGTGCCCTTGCATTCATAAAAAACTAATATTTGAATAAGCGACGCATCGTTTATTCAAGGAAATACGATATTACATAAAACCATCGGCAGTAATCAGTGCCGTTGGCATTATCGTTGTCGGACAACATGTCAGTCATTCAAATCCGGTCAATTTTATAGTCGATTTGAGTTAATAATTGGTGTTTGAGCCCATCAAAAGGATTAAAAATTATCTTATTATTTAAGACTCTAGAGTTAAATATTTGAATTATAATACAACTTTTTTGTTAAAACTTCATCTAATAATGTTTTTTTCATTTTGTATTTGTTACATTTTTAAAAGTATGTATATAATTAAATATGAGTATTTATATTTAAAATTCATTTTGAAGTTGGAAAATTAAAAACCTCTTAGACTCACGTAGATAAGTAAATAATGTAATAATTAAATTTCATGTATTAATTTCGTGTGCTTATGTTATATAAATGTTGTTATGTT
>MQRK01159311.1:0-11747 GCA_001938485.1 Girardia tigrina | reverse complement strand
ACCGAGTGTAACTGATCCGGAGAGATGAGACTGGAATTCGATGCGCTGACCGCTTTGTGGCGCCCACTGAATCGATCGTTTGACTTCCTCGTCCGGCAAATTCCCACACAATAAAGAGATGCAGGCCAACATCGCTGTGCCTGGGGGCCAGCACGTCAGTGACTGTTGTTGGAAACCAACAACAAATTCAATATGTAATTAAATTAAAATGTCAAAAAAAATCAATCCACAAAATCCAACAGCAAAAATTAAATGAACAAAAGAAATTTATAAAAAACCAATTTAGTAACAAAAATAATGAAAAACTCGCATTTTGTTTATCTTTCTGGGCGTTAAACACTTCAACACCATACTCATCGGTCGTACGTTCACCATTAAGACCGACCACAAACCTTTAGTATACCTCATGTCAATGAAAGATCCATCACCGTAACAACAAAGACAAAATTTGACATATCCATCGTTCACATCTCCGTCAAGGACAACCAAATCACAGATTGTCGGTCACGTTCAGTTTCATCCATCGATTTTAACCCGTTGTTAACACCACAGAAACTTCTTGAAAATCCTCCCTTAACTGAAGACCTGCTAAAATTCCTATATTTCTAACAGCGACAGCATCCATATCGATCTCTCATTACCAGACTGTCCAAGTCCAATTCTTGACGAATCATTGCGCAAACTAGCATTCGAAACCATTCATTATCTCCATCACCCAGGCAATACCAACTCCTAAGAGCTGCTACACGTACGTGTAGTCTAGTTTGGCATGTGCCACGACATACAACGATAATGAACTAAATGTCTCCATGCCAAAAATGCAAATGTAATGGAAAACTAAAACCCCTACTGTACCATTTTCCCAACACGACCAGATTCGACACTGTACACATCGACATTTTAGGACCATTACCACCAGACCACAGTTGCTAATACCTACTAATGATGATCGACTGAGTAACTAGATGGCCCGAAGTAGTTCCATTCTGTAACATCAATACAGAAAAAATCGTTAAAACATTTTTAGCCACTTAGATTTGTCGTTTCGGTGCACAAAGCACCTCATATCCGATCAAGGCAGACAATTTGAGGTAGAAATGTTTAAAAATATATGTAAACGACTCAGCACTACCCGCGCACACAACTTCACCTATCAATCCAATCCGACGACATTATCGAACGCTTTCACAGAACATTAAAGACCTCACTGTGCATTCTCGAGGAACACAACACCGGGTGGATAGACACGTTACCACATAGTACTCATAGGTTTGCGCACTATATCCACAACAAAAAACTAATTAATCACCAACACAAGCAGTATTTGGCCACTCCATACGTTTAATTTCAGAACTCACAGAGCCCAACGACGCAACCAAAGAGTCCAACATCCGAAAAGCCAGACACCACTTTGAATCCTTATCTTATGTTTTTAGAGATGAAAGGTCAAAATACGGATGAAAAATAGATAAATAATGAAGGTTAGCTCCAAGACTTGGCGTTCGCTGTTTATATAACTGAACATTGAACTGATCTTTAAAACTGACACCGTAAAATAAAACTGTATTTGTTGGTGACTGTGATGGCAGAAAAAACGATTGAAAAAATTAAAAAAAAACAAAAACTTGTTTAAGTGTTGTCGTACTTTATGTGAAAAATTTAAATCCTTGTTAAATGTAAATAAAAAAAATAATGATTGAAAAATCGACTTCTTTTCTTGTTCGTTTTCACCGATTATAATTATGCTTTTTTCCTCATCTGTATGATGATATCGAGGGGGTTCGAACACTCATATCTTCCCTTTTGATATCCGGGGAAAGGAAGTACCCATTTCGTTAAAAATTCGTTTAATATTTCATCAAGGGTCAGTTCTGAGTCACCGACATTGTTCAGTAGTTTCCTGATTCGAAATTCAAAAGTTGCGAACTTTTCTTTTTCATCTTGTGTAACATTTGCCAGCTCCACAAAAATATCCAGAATAGACTTCTTCACTGTGAACGTTTCACAGACCAATCTTTTGCTTCGTCCTAAGTTAAGGCATCTGTTTTATGGTCTTTCCATAATTCATCGGCTTCTTCTGAAAGTAACTAATCGAAGGCATTAATCGACAGCAAATCATTCAAGGACAGTCATTCTTCAATATCCTTAAGCCATTGTTATGTGGGTTCGGAGGATTCTTAAGTATGGGAGAGATTCGTGTTGTAGAAGATCATTAGTTGATGTTCGGGGTGACCAATCAGTCTCTAATTCGAGATACAGTAAGCACTGACAAAATGATACCAGAGCTCGTCTCTCCAAGTGTCAAGGTGAGCATTTGGCCAATAAGGCGCCCATGTAGTCCATCTCAATCGTCCTCGTCGTCCGACAATAGGATTCACAATACCGGCAAGATCACTCTCGTGGAGACTCGGATTAAAGTAAACATAATCTTGGAAAACATATTCCAAAAGGGTAATCGCAGAAATCGAGCGATCAATCATTAATTTCTTTGTCAAAATTTCGTCGATGATCAGATTCATAAATCGTAAATTCAAAAAAGTCAAAATTCAACGTAATATTTATTTTGCAAAGTTTCCATTTAATTTTATTTGTGTTTTAAAACAATCACATTATTCAAACTAACATTGTATTTGATAAAAAGATAAATTCGTTTTTTCATTCAGATATTTCGAGATAAAAAAATACATTTGAAATTAAAAATATTACATTTAAATTTCACCCTCATAATATAAAAAACAAAAACTAGAAAACAAGCAATATTTACATTTTTTAGAAGAACAATTTCTGATTTTTACAAATGAAATTAACAAAACACAACAGCCATCATTCAGCTTCTTGTGAATTTCTTCTATCGATTTGCCTTACATTAAAACTCAGCAGTTCCTGAGCTTTCTTTGAAAGTGCCGCTAACAATAAATTGCGCTGCAGGCTACGATGTTATAGTGTAAATATTTGCGGTGTGCTCGACAGATACGATAGGCTTATCAATCAAAAACACGTTGAGTTGATAAAATACATATTATTAAAACAAACTATAAATTTAATATCATAACTGAAAATAATCGTTTGATTTAGGGACAAATATTTGATTCCGAGATCCTGGGATTGAAATACCTAAACGTAACAACTAACAAGTAGTCAGTACTTTTTCCATTGAAGTGATTGTCTTGGGAAATCGAAATAATTGTTTTAAATAGTTCTAGGGAGTAAATAATTTCCATAAAATATCAAGAAGATACAATTCTGATGACAAAAGAAAAAAATTAGTAAAATATTTTTTTGTTAATTTATTTACAAGTGCATAAATTAATCAATAAAAATCAAAAAAACAAGTGTACCAATATAAATCATATTTTTTTATTAAGAAAAATATTATTATCATCATTATCGATCGCGGTTCCACAGCCTTTATTTTAAATATACGTAACTTCTATAAAACTGTAGTTTTATTTTTGTATAGAATATTTCAAAAGATTTGTAAAAGAATTTTTCATTGTCGCATCAAAATTCGCGCACACCGTCAATTCGCTGGTCCCCGGAGATGACCAGATTGATACCATTTCCACATCTCCCATCCAGATTTCGTCCCTATTCTTTTCTAACTTTGTCCAAATTTCATTGACAATTACAGCCAGTGATTTCGCTCTCATTACGCTAACACGAAATGTGATCTTATTGGGTTTACTGTTGATTCCCAATATCCCATCAGTCGGCTCATATAAGTAACAACCTTCTTTCCATTTAGCAAATTGTTTTGGAAAACCGATTCGATTTTGAGATTTCTGATTTGATTTAATTAGATAATTAAACACACCCGGCAAAGATTCGCTCGTTTCTGAGCAAGGTAAAGCAAAAATTTGCAGTTTGAAAAATCCCTGATGAGGTAATCTGATTTGAAAGGAAACAATAGAATCACGCCCTGTTTGTAAAATCTGGAATGAAAGAGATAAGATGGATAATAATCGGTAATCCTGAATTGTATTAAATGAATACCTTATCTGAATACATTTCAGAAACATTGTGACTACAGTGAATCAATTGCGCCATCACTCGAACGGGTTTCTCACGAACTGTTTTAATTTTAACACACAAATCGCTAGTGTTAGCAATTATGAACGGATCTTTATGACTGTATATCGACAAACCATATTCGATAAACTTCGGGTCATATAGACCAAAGTAACCGGTCTTTAAGGATGGCAGTCCGCTGTCTATCGAGGCAGAGTTAGTAACAATGAAATAATTCCATACCTTGTAAATATGGAATTAAGTATTATAGATAATATGATTTTAACATACAACATTATAAGAATTTCCCTCTGTTTTTGGTTCACTGGCGTAAACCTGAAGACAATATTCCCCAGGTTCCGGTAAGGAGACAATAATGACTACTTCTTCCTTACCAATTAATCGTTGTAAGGTACACTGTTCAGTTAACTGGTCACTGTTCTTGTGTTGACTACTGAATAGTTCGGCCATTATTCGAATGTCAGGTTTCAATATTAAGAATTTTATTTCAACAGTTCCGTTATTGACATAAAAGGAAGATTTACGATTTTTGGCCTCAATTGGATATTTTTTGTACATCTAATAATATAAAATAATAAATTTAATGAGGTTTTCAATAAAAATTTAATAATCATAATAATAATAATAATGAAGTAGACATCCGTATAACGTGAGTTTTTTACAACCCGATTTTACTAATTTTTTTCTAATATCTCCTTTTATAAGATCCATTTTTATAAAACATCATTCGTGTTGAACAATCTTTGCATCATTCAACGCGATTTCATATCACATGTAACATATTAATCGAGTCAATCTACTGCAGTTATAAAGATTAATATCTTTAATATTGTTAGGTTGGGAATTATCTTCCATTCTAAATCAAAAAGAAATTAAGACTTGCAAAATTTATTCAAACTACAAAAGGTTAAATTTGTTATTTAAACAAATTATCTTTTTTAAATTTTATTTTCCAATATATTTTTTAATTTCGATAAAATTTCGAAATTTTTAATAAACCAAATTTCATATTTCTGAAAATTAAAAAATTAACAACAACAATTTCTTACATCCCCGCACGCAAGAATTTTTTAATTTTCTCCACATTTCTTTCACATGTTTTACCAAATATATCTTCAAGAACATATCTTCTATCATGTACTTTTCGAATGATTTTGTATGGCCAGTTGTATCTCCCTTGATCTTTTGTTATAGATTCTACTTTTACCAATACCTCATCTCCTGGAAAGAACTGTCTTCGCGTTATAGCTTCCTGGTCCCGCTCATATTAAAATGTTTTACTATTTTTCCAGTCCCATTTCTCCCTGCTAATGCGTCTTCCGAAAATAATTTCAGCTGGGTTCATCCCGATAGTCGTCTGTAATGTAGCATTTAATGAGAACTTGATCTCTGGTAGAATCTCTCCCCAGTCCAAATTTCTTCTTTCATGCAATGTTGCATTTATCCATTCTCTCACTGTACGGAATTGTCGTTCAATTTGTCCGTTTGTGTTATGATGATATGGGCTGGAGAATCTAATTTCGAAATTCGGTTTCTCTGCGAACTCTTTCATCTTTTTTGATTCAAAAACCTTACTGCAATCCACATTTATCGCCTTTGGAGAACCAAATTTCAGTATCCAATTCTTCATTATTCATTTTATTATCGACTTTTCATCTTGTTTCGATATTGCTTATAACGTAGTTGTCACGCTCCCTTCTACTTGCAACATTTTTGACAGCTCTGAGCCCCCAGTCGTATGTTTATACGGAGTATGTTTATATATTTCTATCATCTCACATATGTACACTAGGGTCCGACTGATAAATTTGTGCTGTGGAGTCAATATATCGAGGAGAGCCTTCAAGAGCGAACGACGGTGGTTTGGAACGACCTTCGCCACTGCTGAGAGGTTTTTCGAATCATTGACAAACTCCGGATTCACATTTTATTTTGAAAGAATTTATCATGTCTCTTAGAGGTAAGCCCTTATTATTTCACTAGTATTATTTGCTCCCGTTGCTTGTTCAGATTCAATTTTACGCTAATCTGTTTTACTTTTATTGAATTTATTATCCTAATATTTCATTTTTTATCATTCTATTTCATAAGGATGACGACCACTGCACCTTTATCTCGCTTATGATTTCGTCAGATTAATTTTGAGCGATACAATTTTCTAATAAATTCGGACGGAATGATACTTTAGAACGAGAATTATATCCCTAATATTCATGCAACCTTTCGAACCCTCCCTCGTTTTGTTACTTCGTAAGGTAATTGACAATTCCGTCTATTTCTACTATGCATATATCATCCTAAACCTTTACCATTTTATTTGTGCGCGATGATAACTTACATCAATAGCAATTCAGTTTCTCTATACATATGTCAATTCGCTCTTTCACATTTTAATTAAATCAAAATTTATATTTAATAATTTATAGTAACATTTTAACCGGTTCATAATATGAGTTTATATACACTTATAGAAAATCTGTTTGTCTATTCATTACATTTAAATTAGAATAGAGCAGGCCTGCGAAAGGAATTGAATACATTTACGTGATGTGCCATTACTTGCTCTACTTATACTTCGGGGAGCACCTCAACACCCAATCATGTCGGGTCCCATCTCTACACTTCTCCTTGTTCTCATAGCTTTAGTACTTCTAAGGAGCTCACCACATAATGTTACTAAGATCGACCTGGATGGTCTAACTGACCTTCCTTGTCTCGAGTCACAATAAGGAATCAACTTCCTTCGCAAGCACATGACGCCAAAATAGTCCTTTCGGAGCAATGTTTATAATCATGCATTAAAGGAAAACATAATCTTTTGAATAATCATCTGGAACCATCTGTTATCTCCCTAATTGAGTAATATATTATTAGAATATTATTACAGTCAAGTATTTCTACAAGCAAGTGTTTTTTTTATCATCACACATGATTTTCAATCCAATATTATTAGATATTATTTACAATTAAATGTTATAAAATATTATTTCTAATTCAATATAGCGCATAAGCGAACATTACTCCTAATCAAACGTTATTATAATCAAAATTGTTTCGAACTGGTTAATTCATCATTATTATTCTTCATTAATTACAGGGTTATCAACTAAGTTTTTTTTCCGAAAATAACAAAAACTATCAAATATAATGTTCAATCATTCATCATCATCAGCCAAGTGTTCAAAATAGCAGTCATTATTGTCAATGTAACGTTACCAACGTATCATTATTATCTGTATCCTGGCAACTTATTGATACCATTCTCGTAGAAGGATTCGGCCTTGGTGTTCAACCACTCCTGAAGTTTCTCCTGAACCTCCTCAGAAGATACACAGTTCTGACCTTTCAAAGCTCCTTTCATTGGTGAAAATAGATAGTAGTCTGAAGGAGCTAGATCCGTCGAATAGGGGGGATGTGGCAGAATGTTTAGATGCATTTCGGCAATCTTGGCCTGGGTGAGATGTTCCGTATGTGGGCATGCGTTGTCCTGAAGAAGGTACAGAAAACCGTCCGTGGTTTTCCGTCTTCGTTTTACCAGGATAGCTGTCTTCAGCTTTTCCAGCAAACTATAGTAGTTTGTTGCCGTCATGGTTTTTCCATTTTCTAACACCTCCATCAAGATCACACCTTTCGAATCCCAGAAGACGGTTGCCAGATGCTTCCTCGTAGTTAACCTCAATATGGATTCTGTAGCAGGCTCATCGCTACTTCCAAGCCAAGATTTGTGAGTGTATGAGGATGTATTCTCCCAGAATACCCAAATCTCATCCACAGTCACTATACGGTGCAGAAAATTGTTGCTGCGGTACATAGCAAGCAGTTTTTCCCACACAGACATTCTCTTTTCCTTAGCAGCTGCTGTTAAAACATGTGGAACCCACACGTTGGCGAGGTAACGTTTGTTCATTTTCATGAGATTCTGACGCACTGCTTCGTGGCTAATTCCAATTTCTTCGCCAATGCATCTCGTTGTGACAAATTTGTTTTCCTCTAGAATTCGTTCTATATCTGCAGCCACCTCATAAGAAAGTCGCCCACAGTGAACTTTTTCATTTACCTCGAAGTTACCGTTCTCGAATTTCTTTACCCAGTTGGAACATGTACGTGAGGAGGTTGTTCCTTCTCCCAGTGTGTTCTTTATCTCTTTTGCAATGCCTACAGCTGATAATTTACGTTTCTAACATTAGAAAATAAGCTTTCTCACGTCTTCTCTGTTGAAATTAATAGTTTTCTTTGAAAGATGGCAAAAATATTGTAATATCGTAGTACTCTAAATAAAAAATTTTTAATTTATTGCATTTTTTATTATATTTTAATTATAAAATGTTTATTATTTTTTTTATAATTTATTTTTAGGAGGGTAAGGTTATTAATTTTTTTTAAAATATATTCAGTTTCAGGACCTTAACAACTTAGAAAAAAAATTGTTTGTCTCAGTTGATTTCTTTTTCGATCAAGATAATATATTTAAAATATTATGGGAATGTTTAACAAAATTATTTCATGAATTGAGTTTGTATTACATAGATTATTTTTTAATTTCATTTTCAGATTCCTCACATTTTTTGTTAATGTATAACTAAAAATCGTACTTCCTGTGGACCATAGATGGAACTCGGACACGGAGGGAATGGGCCCAAAGCCTGTTTTGCAACGAAATCAGAATCGATCTTATATTCACATATTTTACCGAATGTTTTTAGTTTTTCATTTTCATGAATATTTGGGTTTGTATGGATAAGTTTTGCAAAGATCGACAACTTATATGCCCCGGGGATTGGAGTTCGGATCCAAAAGCAGCTGTGATTATTATCAAAATCAAATTCCTGTCTGCCGTATTGTCTGTAACGATAAAAATAATTAAAATTATGTGTTGCGTTGCTGTTTGGTAAACAACTATCTTTTTTTCATAAAAAAATCGATTTGTTTAACTATATCATTTTAATGAATATTTAGACAGACAGTTAACGAAATTTTCGTGTTAACAACACAATATGATCACAATCATACCTTGATCTCTGGTAGAATCTCTCCCCAGTCCAAATTTCTTCTTTCATGCAATGTTGCATTTTTCAGCGGTCGAGTGGAAATTAAGACCAATTCGATCAGCGGATCGAAAAGCACTCGGGGCCCTGTAGCCCCATAAATACAATCGTCCGCAAACGGACCATAAACCAGAGCTTAAATAGGTTAATTTTTATACCGTCTCAGTAGGTCCACAATCTCTTTCACGGATCCACACACATTATGGAGGAGGCAACAAAAACCCTCCGCAATATTATGATGTGATGTGGAATCAAAAGTTGTCACAACTAAAGTCAACAAGTGATCAAACTCTGATCAATGTGTACCAGACGCATGATTACTTTTCACTATAATTTGCCGAGTCCCTCTCAAAACTACGCTGAGATATTTAACGAAAATTACCCTTGCATTGTATTTTTTGTAAATATATGTTGCTTTATAATATTATTTATTTCAAAAAAAGAATTTATTTTGCATTTACTCAACTAACTGATGTTGAGTGTTTTGTGGCACATCTGAGTTCAAAACGATTTCCTGGCATTAAATGAACATATTGCTTAAATGATTTTGCAAGCAAATTATGGTTCCAGGACAATATTGTTATGATTTATTTTCAAATTATGAATTTTAGAGAGTTTATTCTTTTTTTACGACTTTTATTTGAATTATTTACTAATTAATAATTATCTTAATTAATTAATTGTATACATAAGTAGGCGACGGAATATCATCCAGTAGGATTGTCACAGTAACAAAAGATATAATAAGTAAATTAATATTCCTAAAAAATATATTTATAAACTACTAAAGGGAAAATTAGAATATCACAACAACAACAAAAGCAAAGTAGTCTTTATATATGGTATTTTAAAATAAATAAACAAAATCTAACAATAAAGAAATATCATTGTATTGTTCCTGGTTATCTTCGAATGATAATTTAAATGTAAAAAACAATCTTTCTTGATTTCCTTTTGGAAAGGCAATTCTTAATTCGAATTCTGGAGACTTAGACTGTATAACAGCATTTTTATGCGTTACTAAGTCCAAGTTATATTTGAAAAACATTGATGTCACATATGCTAGTGATTCAAATTTCTATAAAAAACAATCACATATTGTACAAAAGTTATATTTGTACTTCAATGTTGATGGTGTGATGAAGAAGTTGCCACTCCGTTTCGAGTGGGAAATGAGTATGAATCAACTGGCCAGGATTAGTCAAGAAGTAAAACATATCTAGCTTGTATCGTATATTTTCTTGCTTGTCCAATTTACCAACTAAATGACGAGAACCCCAATTACAATCGATTAACCTCCAAACACCTTCAATAAGAACTGCATTCCATAAATGGTCTACTTTTCTCCCTTGACATTTCATTCCTGGTACATAACCAACCCCTTTAGCATATCCAACAATCAATTTACAGTGTAATTCAGCATACCTGACGAAAGATAATTAATAAATGATGATTTACTTTATTTATTTCAATATCGAGTAAATAAAACACGATTTAATTAGCACCACTTTTCCCTTTAATTTAAAGAATTTTGTGTTTGTCAAAATTTGAATTTTCAATCATATCAAAATAAAATTTTATTTTCAAGAAAAATTTTTTAATATCATATGTAAAGCTTTTTAAAACAAATTTCTGTTCTATAATTTTTTTAACTTTCCGGAGGAAATATTTTAATCTAGATTAACAAACCATATAATGAGAATATTATACATATTTTGTATACGTAATAATAACTTTTTAAAATTTATTTAACTTAATTTTCTTTTTATTATTTATATGAAAATATTTACTTTTAAAATTAATGCAATGTAGGGAAAATTTTAGTTTCATTTTTAATCCTTAACATTCTCACTTACCTTTAAAAATTTTGAACGTCTCTACATTCCTCCCCATCAACACTATAACTTTATAACTATATTTTCAACACTATAACTTCTATCGTGAATCTTTTGATTATTGCACATGGTCCTTTGTAACGGTCTTCACTTTTATTCCTCTTTCTTTCTTTGTCCAAATTTTCTCGTCGACGTGAAATGTCTTCGTTGTTTATCTTTCAATTTGTTTATTTGCTATTTCCGATCTTTGAATCACATTTTCTCTCTTAGAGGTATTCTCATAAATTGCCACTTTACCTTTTCTTGATGGCGCTTGAAATTGAAATATGTTCTTTATCCAGGCTTCCTTGCTTTTCTCTGTGTTAAAAGACCTCTTCTTGCAAGGCATACTGTCTTCTACTTAGCAGATAAAATAGAAAATATCTTAACCTAAATATTAATCACGTAACCAATTAAAGAAACTATTGTGGAGTTTTCATATATTTTACTTATATGAAATTTTGGAAATTTTTTTACGATTCTCTGGCACATAAATTATTGTAATCCAAAAAGCAAAATGTACGAAATGGCTTCAATTAGTTCAAATAATGACAACTCGAATATATATATACATATAATCTGCAACAGTTTTCTGAAATGGTGTTATTGCCGAATTCACGAATTTTCATCGAATGAAAAATTCTCAATTAAAAACGAAACATTATCTATTTAATATTGAAAAATTTCCAAGTTAATATGAAAATTTCTCAATTAAAAATATGTTGATTGTAGGCATAATCCTAATACCTAAATCCTAATATCAAACAAATATAGTTTCATTTTAATAATGCATTAAAAT